>JAQBSW010002242.1:0-107480 GCA_029291075.1 Eudiplozoon nipponicum
TATGTTTATATATATATATAAATATATATATATATATATATATATATATATTTATTTTTAGAAATTTTGTTTTTATATTTTATTAATATATTTGCAAACTATTATTCTTTCGATAATAGTAACTATTTTTATTTTGTGTACATCTTTATAAATTGAAAACACCTAACATATTCATTTGTTTTCCTATTTTTGTTAGGATAATCCTAAATCGTACATTGACGGTAGAAACCACAGCCGCAGTGGCCAGCGAGGTCATATTCATAGTAGGA
This sequence comes from Eudiplozoon nipponicum, assembly GCA_029291075.1. Classification (NCBI taxonomy): domain Eukaryota; kingdom Metazoa; phylum Platyhelminthes; class Monogenea; order Mazocraeidea; family Diplozoidae; genus Eudiplozoon; species Eudiplozoon nipponicum. Next base: position 270 of record JAQBSW010002242.1, read on the forward strand.
AAAGTGATCATAGACCCGTTCCACAAGACTGGAATAGAGACTCCCAGACGTATTTTTGCTTTCTTGCGAGACTCAAAAGTTTTGAAGTAATTTTAATGCTTAATTATAAATTGATTTTATATATACATAAATACACACATACATAAATACACACACACATATATATATATATATATATTGAAATGCGAAAAACTCAAATTTAGACGTTCAGAGAGTGTAAAATAAGGGGAAAACGAATCATTTACTTGACAACCTCCAGTTCAACCTCAATGCCGGAATATACTTTTTCTGCTTGCATAAACCAGGCTACAATTTTTTATTCCACGGAGCTTCTTATGTGGCTAAGTCATGTCTGTTTTTGCATTTAGTATTTATTTTAAATGCCACGTCGGTAGAACACACGTACGACGTTTCTATAATATGTTGCGCAGTTACAGACGTGTATTCACCATTTGATTTGAAACAGGAGTTGAAGTTTTATTCTTTTCTCATTGGGATAATTAACCGTCCGGTCGATCGACATACTTAAGTTGATGGACAACTTGCGCACATATATTGGTAAAAAAAATTTGAGTTCAACGTTAACGAATGTTTCCCTTAATTTCTGGTGAAAGAAAATCTCTTACCTTAAATAACAAAGTTTTGCTGCACTAACTGTGTGTATTAATGTCGCTCCAACTTACTTTTTTGCTGATCGGGTAATGGCATCCCCTTAACAGGATGCTCAGGTAAATTACTTCCTTTTCTTATCTTAAATACGTCTGTTTCTTTATATTTATCCTTTTAGTTATTGACTAAATCAATTTTCTATGATAGCAATTAGACGTTATATAGTTTTTTGCTTTAGTATTTACGTCACATTTGAAATCTGGATTAATTAATCTGTCAATTCTTGAAAATCGACTGCGAAACTGCTATAATATAAAAACTATACAGAGCATGTCGGTTTATGGTAAATTGTACTTTGTAATTTTCCATTAACATCCTTCTTTTTAGTAAATCCAAGAAAGGCAGACAATTGTCTTTCTCGTGCTTTGGCGTGAAACTGATAATTTTATGCGCTTTATTGAAATTTTAAAGCAGTTTTGTGATATAGACACGTTTTAGGAACAAGGAAAATGTCATCAACCTGAAATATTTATTTTCCACATTTATTTATGTCACTACTTAATGACGTTCTCAAGATAGTCCAGTAAAATCTCAGCTAACACCGGAGATAGGCGAGTCTTCATTGCCATACCATCAACCTGTTTAAGGATGCCTTCATTAAAACGAAGCTGTTCATCTTTTGTGCATTGTATAATGAGTTTGCGTATTTTATGACCTAGGACCGGAGATTGTAATGCTTTGGTCTACCGCTTGAACTGTAATGTCAATTATTTCTTCAATTGGATTATATTTAACCAAAGACATAGCATCAAGGGAAAACATAATCTTGTTTTTTAACATGTAAATCTTCAATTCTGTTAATAAATTCAAGTGAATTGTTAACCGGATAATTACCTAGTAGTTAGCGCGGTGCTCTCAGTATAAGGACTAACCAGTTACCTATTAACTGCTTATAATATTGGTCTCATAGGACAACCTGTTTTCTGTGTTTTTGTAATCCTTACATTGTTGGTGTAGCTGGTCCACCTTATTTGAACTTCTGCGAAACGGTGTCATCAATTAAACCGTCATCGTCTAAGATTTTAATTTTATTTATTACTTTTCGTTTAATTTTGCAATTTCAATCTGATGTACTCTCCAGACACGTTAATTTTGTGTTGTCATTAAATACATTCTTCATGTTTCGGATTTGTACAGTCTAACAACGCCTTTTAATGTCTTCATTTCTGCTTTATCAATACTTCATGTTCTATCCATTTCGACGATTTCCGATGTGAAACTTAATCAACTAATATTGTTTCAAATCATTTTTTATAATCAATGCTTTTTAGGATCTAAGTCGGCTGTTTGCTCAAACAGAAATAAAAATGTTGCCTAGAAACAAATATCACTTTCATCAAGAAGATGGATTCAACACACCCATTGTTTTATCTTTGCACGTTGTAAGAGTATTATGATTATATATATATATATATATATATATATATATATATATATATATATATATATATAGACATATATATATATATATATATATATATATACGTACATATACATATATATATATTATATATATATATATATATATATTTATATGAGAGAGAGAGTGTGTGAGTGACAGAGAATAGGTGATGTGATGTCTTTCTATAGCTAACACAAAACGATTATTTAAGTTAAATGTTATTATGCGAAGGTGAAGCTTACGGCATCATTCATTCATCGAATGAACTAATAGCGGCACTTTTTATACTTTTCGAATTTTCTGATTTACTGCAATATCCCAGTGACTTTGAATTCATCGACATTTCGATTTCGTGTATTTATTTATAGGTATCAACCACCGCGAGAAATTTACTCGAGGTAATGAAGTTTAATTTGAATACGTGAGGGAATTCGGAATATGCATCTTGAACATGTCAAAGTTCATTTCCAACACTGGAAATAAAGATATATAGCTGTTACCATTTGTTCTAAATCGTTATGATGTTTATATCGAGCCACTTTAAAAATCATTCTCCATTACTGTATGCCTTGATAATACATTAACCAAAGATATGGTTTGTTTGATGAGGTTCTTTTATTTATTGTCACGTTTTGCTTGTGTCCTCAATTCGATTGTCCAGTAGATCTCTGTTCTTTCATCCAGCACCAGATTGACGTAAGAAACAAGGTAGGCAGATTTTGACGTGTCAGAAACAGTTGAAGTCACTTACATCTAAATTGGGTAGTATAGGACCCACTCGTCTGCCAGGATGGGGTCCACGTACGCATCATTTTTCTTGGTCAGAAACCCTTAGCGATATGGCATCGAATCGAGCTCAATGGCGATCTTGTTGCAGATGTCATCTTCGTAACCTTATTTTCTTAGTATGGCCAAGTTAGCTGTGAGTTTTGGTTTGTTTATGACGTAATACAGTGAAAGCTGTAAGGAATTTGTACTACTGATGTTGCCTTGCCCGTATGCTAAATTGACCATAATGGTTTTGTGGCGAGGTTTAGTTTGCCTCATTTCTATGAGTTATCCTGATAGATTTACTCGTAGTAACTAGGTATTCATTCTCTCTCATAAATCTCACTAATAATTTGTTTAAAATGTTATTTCCGTTGTTTATTTTTTTCTTCACATTTTATGGTTATATGGCAGTGAAACATTAGTAAAGTTTGGCTTTTGTATGGTTGGGCATGATGATGATGATGATGATTATTTATTGCATCGTTTTATTTTCGTCATTGCTAATAATTTTATTACGAAGCCTATATTAATAGTTTTGTTTTTTCTATTTGGTAAAGGACTATTCCTTCTGAGCTAAAGAACGAATTCGAAGAACAATCTGAACAAAAGAGAGAACGCTTAGCTGACCTAAGAGCACATTTGAAAGCGTCTGGTCTGGTCGTTCTAAACGAGTAAGTGTAGCTTGATTATAATTACGTGAATTGCACTTTTTCTTTTTCTTATAAACTTTCGAATGTGTCATTCATTAGTGTCTGCTTTTTATTTATTTGATTTGCTTTGTAATGACCCATCTGTTCGACATATCCTAGCCAGATTTATAGTGGGCTGGAACCATGATAATGTTTCCAGCTGATGAGTTTCCAGTAAACACGAAACGCATGTGTACATGAGATTAATCATTTTTCATGTTGGCTTTGATCTAGATTCTATTCCTATTCATATTAACTTGTTATACGATACATAATGCCTAATAAATCAATGTTGACATTATCAACTGTCTGTAAAATTCATCAAACGCCATATTTCATAATTGATCATAATGCCTATTTAGATAACATAACCTAATTATTCTTCACGAGTTTTCTTAACAGTTGATTCGTTTCAGATATCATTTATATTGTGTAAAAGCTCATTAATTTTTCGTCCAGTTCTCAATGCGTTGTAATGCGTTTGGGGTTGTAAATACCAGTCGTTGCATGACTTTAACTTGAATACGGAAAACTGACTCTCAGCTGCTTTTGGTTCGTCCTCCAGTTGTTGTACGGCTTTAGGCTTTGCTGGGGGTCACTGTGAAAGTGACTGGTAACCGTATATATATATATATATATATAGCATAATCAATTGAAAACCCAAAATGTATAAATATGTATGATTGTATAAGAGATGTTTAGTATTCACGAAATAAATGGCCTTTATCCACTTTGTTATTTATGTGTTGTTTTCCTAATTATAAGAATACTGTGTTAATTAAAACGGCATGGATATCATAAATATATATATATATATATATATATATATATATATATATTTAGAATTTCTCTGTATTATTTAAAATTCAAAAATAATTATCGTTCTTAACTTGTAGCTACGAATCTCGCTTCATGGGACAAGTAGCCGGAAGGCCTGTTGTGGGATCATTTAATGAACTGAGCTCAATTTTCCTGGAGACAATGAAACATGCTCTACTAGATCTGTTTCCGCCAGCGTTGAAGAATGAATCGTGCCTAACCAGCGAAGTGGTAGGTTGATAATGCTGTTTCAAATTTCTTTTTCATCCAAAAAGATCGATATATGCTCATTGTCCCAATGCTACTGTAACCACCTATTTTTACAGATACCATTAGAGCCATTCATAAATCAGTTGTGTGTGGTCAAAAATACTATTTCTTGTTTATTAAGTCAAGGTTGTGGTCTTGACGTAAACCTTAATCCCATTATATACATAAATTTGCTATTATAAACTAACGATTTTATAATTTAGAAAGTGCAACTCATCCGGTAGACCGGCTTAGTTCTTATAGAGTACTCTTCACATACTGTCTCGAATTTGCCGTGCACAGGGATCGAACCTGGACACGTCTGCTTCGGTATTACAGCGCTACAGATATTTTAATGAAACATATTTTTTTACTTTTTTGACGGAAAATGCCCAGCTTATGTATTTCATTGATTGAAGACGCTAAATCGTATGTAAAGCCTAATTCACTCAAAGCATCTATAGACATGCGATATAGTTTGCCTCTTTTTTGACAGAGAAAGAAACTTATCCGAGTACAGTTTAAAAACTTCCAGGAATTTTTTTCATCAGACAGTAACTTTGAACTTTGAACATTTTTAGATGTCTTTTAGTATCTGTTGGTAATGTTCTTCTGTTCTTTTGAAGGGAATGGTTAAAATTGTATATAGTTATGTCCGAAAGAAGATGTATACTTAGTTTGCGATAGTCCTGTGCATCTTACATTACTTTGTTTCCTTCACAATTAAAGAGGAAAAATGGAAACACTGACATTTTGTTTTATTTTCTGCCAAATCATAGAATTGATAGTTCATTGGACATTTCCATCTTCCAAAAATAACATTGAAAACAGTTAAATACGGTTTGCTGCGGAGAACTGATATATTTGCATGTATGTATCAGGTGTTGCGAACCTAGTAACAAATTATTTCAGTTGTGACCAGAAGGGTAAACCAAAGACAGCATGAACGGAAAGTATAATCTCATGCACATTCTTTTCGTGCTTACTGGCGACTCATCAGTAGGAGCCGGTATTACACCCTTTAACCACTATATATTTGGGTGCTATCCGGTACTATACTTTTGGTATCGGTTACTAACACAATAACCATAATGTTAGTATCCTGTACAGACTCGGTATCTATATTACATAGAGTGAGTTAGCGTTGAAGTCGCATGGTCGAGACTATACGATGTTAGCTACTCTACTGCAGGTTTACACATTCGTCTAGGAGATTGTATCGTCCTATTAACTTACTTTCCTCACCAAAATATATAGTGTTTAAAGGGTGTAATACCGGCTCCTACTGATGAGTCGCCATTAAGCACGAAACGAAAGTGCATGAGATTATACTTTCCGTTCATGCTGTCTTTGGATTACCCTTCTGGTCACAACTGGACTAATGTGTTACTAGGTTCGCAACACCTAATACATACTAACATTGAAAACGCAACATTATGCCAATAGTAACAAATTACCTTATCTTTTGGATGCTCAACAAGAGTTTTTCATCCACTGTCTTCTGTGCGACTCTGAATATTTCGACTTCCGGTTTTGGAAGCTTTTTTCCACGGAAAGCACATACCACAAACAATTAGGCCATCAATATGTCAATATTGATGCGAACGCTTCTTCCATCTCTTCTGTCTTTACGGTCCAAAAGAATTCGAGATCGACTATTAGACTGCGCTTGAGTTGGAGTCTTACATTTCTACGAGTATTATTATAAGCCGAGCTAGATAGAATTTGGCACCTATCGAGTATCTCGATAGATTTTACAGTGAAACAATGATTAATTTGGCGGGGCCTACAATGCCACATACAGTAGTACCTGCATTATGCATAGTGGAGTTTATCTTCGTCCAAAGTAAATTGGAATTTTTGCCATCAAGTCCAGTTTGCCTGGAGTTTAGAATATCTTCATATTTTTGTCGGAAGGTAATTGTTCGAGATTGCTTGTCTATTTGAGATTTATTCTTATTTTTTTCCGGAAAACTAGTGCAAATCTATAACGGATAAGAGCAAGTTCTGAGTCATCATACGTGTTCCCAAACGAACGACGATCCTGAATGCAGCCACGCAATCTGTATCTAATTATTACATGATCTATTTTAGTCTAACGTCGTCCAGGGGCTGTAGGACGTCATCTGGCGCAAAATTTTACACTAGGTTTGAGGTTTGCTATTTAAGTACTTTATTGTTCACGCAGCTATCCAACAGTCGTTCACCATTATCGTTGCGCGTCGAGCTTAAAGTGTATCTTCCACCTAAATGAAATTCTGCGTTACTTAAGCGCCCAACTTGAGCATTCATGTCACTTAGTAAGGAGCTTTGTTCAGAGTATAAAGCGTCCTTGCAGATACAACGAAATGGCAACGGCTTTTTGCATTGATTTTGGTAGATATATTTAAACGTGCCACACAAAGTCGGCTATTTACAGAGATCCATTCAATTGAGCAAGCTACAGCTGGTGTACTATGGACAATACCGACGCCCCATTTACTGGATTGAGAAAACTCCGTGGAACCAGAGGCTCGAAGCCAATAACGCACAGATATGTATAGAGCACTAATTTCTGTAATGCACTTAGAATCCTGTTTTCTGGTTTCATATACGCAACATCGATTTCTAATTTATCCCACGAACCTGTAAGAGCTTCTTGTTTTCAAAATTGTTATAATGCTCGCACATTAAATGCGCCAATGTTAAAACCTAACCTTTGTTTACTACATGGTTATCTACTTAAACTGGCCTGTAGCCATATAACTTCCGGCCTGACGACGTGTGGACACAAGCTAGTCAACCCGGGAATAGTAACGTGAACCTTGCCAGTGTAATGGGACACAGCCATTATCCCGTTTCAAATAAAGCCTCAAGTTTGGTGTAACTGAGCAGTACCTTTTATTGTTAAATGTGTTTTACAGAATGATAGCAAGCGTGCCAGGTGCGAAAGGCAAGTTTTAGTTGCTGAAAAAAGTTTTGGCCACTGACATCTGGACAGATAGTGCTCATCAGCCTTGGTAAACATACTATCTAGGAGAAGGAAAACTCCGAATACAAACATCCTCACAAGGAATGGGCGACCTAATGTTCTTCTACAGTCCACGTATAACCATGAACAATACGAATTACAATGTTCGCTTAGTCTTTTTTTGGCTTTTGTATGGCTGTGCATGATAATGATGAGTCTACTTAAACTATTTTCGATATTTGGAAATCCGATTTTGGTTAAATAATATGGTCAACACCTACCGTATTCATAGTATCGAAAAGAGCGTTTTCGTTAGATTTAGAAGAGGAAAGAGAAGGATAGGAGGCAGAATCGGTGATTAAAGTGTCTGCAGTAGCCTGCGTTCGCTTATCTACCCCGCACGACTCAGCAGATAAGGTGGCAGTTCTTATACTGCATGACGGCAGATGCAGTATGTAATCATTATAATTTGTATTCATGGTTATATTTGAACTATAAGAGAACACTAGGTCGCCCATTCCTAGTGAGGATGGTTTATATTCGGAGTTTTCCTTCTCTTAGATAGCCTGTCGACCAAGGCTGATGAGAACTATCTGCCCAGATGCCAGTGGCCAAAGTTGCCTTCAGCAGCCGTAACCTGTCCTTCGTCTCTGGCACGCTTGCTCTCATTCCGTCAGTACACATTTAACACTAAGTGTTACTGCGTAGTGAAGCCATAATCAAGGCTTCACATTAAACGGGATGTTGACTTTGTACCATTAGACCCTGCAATGTTTATGCTACCATTTCCCGGTTAACTAGCTGGTGCCAGCTGGTCTTTAGCCTCGAATATCTTGGGCAACGGGCCTAAAAGCAACTTTTAAATTTAAAGAACTGCTGCGCCAAGAAATAAAACAAGTTTAGATTTTTTCAGTGCAGGAGCTTGAAAACTGAGTCAGACATTATGCGTAATACTCTTGTCATTAATGCTTATACTCGACACTTTGTCAAGATAAATCTCATTAGGTAACAAAGTTTATTATGAGTGTGCACAGTAGACGAGGAACATATGTATATCCCTGCAATATAAGGGTGATGTGACGACGTTACGTATCAAAGAACCATTACTTCCTGCATTCACTTTCAATGGCTGCAATTATAATTCCAATAACTACATACGTGAAAATATATACTTTGTGTAATTTGAAGCTAATTAAATATGACCTTCCTATTGATATGATTATGTTTATACAGGTATGATATATATATATATATATATATATATATCATGCGCTGGAAGTTTAAAATTAGTACGGCTTATTTATTATCAAATATGCTATGAATTGTGGAGATTTTTCAATATGAATATCATCGATGTTCGTGATGAGTGTATTTTACAACCAGCGCTATTCAATATGTTTACCGATTTTAATTATAAATTATAACTGTTCCCGTGTGGTTACAGGAATAATGCTACAGTCTTCACACACATTTATCAAAGAAAATTATTTATAAAAACATTCACACAAATAGGTGGAAGCCACTCGACGAAGTCATCTAGAGTTGGCTGCTGAAGAGGTCAATATACGCCAGTTGAAGGCCCTGGGTCAGGCGTTGACTGTTGATTTAGTACAACGTGGCCGACAGACTCGCAGCTCTCGTCTAGCCGTAGACGCTGCTTTGAATGTGAAGAATTCGAATTCATCAGCGGCATCAACGACAAATTATAGAATGCACAAGAACAACAACACGGCTGAAAAAAGTACTTCCAGTTTATTAAAAGACAAAAGTGAGCATTGTGAATAATCTAGTTTTGTGCTGCTATTTTTTCTTGATCGCGAAGAACCAGATTTTGTGTATTTATCAGTTATGCCTCATGTATCTATTAACTAGTTATTTAATTCGGAACGTAAATTGCACTAACGGAATCTTACTGGTTAATGATTACTAGGAGCCAGCACTATGCCTCCAAACCCACAGCATATTTAGTCAAATAATTTGGGTATCGGCATGGTGCAATTTCGTAGGCGTATTTTAATATTCAAGCAATTGGCACTAATCCAGGCACGCCACAATGTGTCGAAAAGGCGTAAGAGGTACCAACTCTATTATTGTGGTATCTGACTTAACAGGAACTAAACGAAGAAGAACAACTACGTGTCCTTTCATAATTGATTGTCTTTATTATCGTTTTCGTGCAACTTCTGATAGGTAGTCCGTAGGCAAGAATCGCGAGTCGCAATGGGATTCCAATTGTTCATAAAGATTTACCTAATCCAATATTCAATAACCTGTTGCTTTGTGCTTGAAATCTAATTCCAAAACACATGTGTTAGTTCTTCGTAACCAAGTATAGGTAAGTATTATACTTTGAATTAATTTATGCCTTGATTAAGACGAAAAGTTGATATTCGATGTTGACAGAAAGTGAGGCCTATGCTGATATCGCAAGAATTCATAAAGTTATTTATTCTTCTTATAGGCTGTATTTAGATCATCTCCAGAATCATTCATTCTCTGAATATGATACATAGAAATATGACTATATTTCAAATTGCTTGTATTATTGATTTAACATGCATAAAAGTAAGGCATACTGTCCTGCATTTGACAAATCTCACTCCACCAACTATTTATTGGTATTGATTTGAAAATTTATATAATTAAACGAAAATTGGTTGTACAAGCGGGGTAACAATCATTCAAATCGAGGTCGCGATCTTGATAGAAACATCAGCCCTATTATATACAATCATTTTTCAGTATAAACTAACCATTGTATAGTGTAGAAAAGGCAATCAGTTGGACCGGTTCCGTTCTTATAAGGCCAGTACGTGAAGGAATCCCAATAAGGACGAAACCAGTCCACTGGATGAATTGCATTTTCTACATTGTACAATGCTTCGTTTATACTGAAAAAGGTATGTATATAATTGGATTGGTGTTTCTATCAAGATCACAGCCTTGATTTGAATAACTATTTAGTAGGCTTGTGTCGTAGTTTGTGCCCTTATTGATTAGTAGCCAGTAAGCAAGAAATACATGTGTCAATGGGATAGCACACTATGGTCATGACAAATTTGGCATATTGTTATTTTATATATGACTAAATATATTTCCAGATATTACAATCGAGTTAAATTCTAGCAAAACGAAAATGGAGTAATTAGACTGTTGTATTTTCCTGCTTTACAATAAGTTTATACTTCCGTAGATGATTTATTTCTTAAATCAAATTACAAACGCTTAGAGAGGGCTAACTGTCTTACCTTCCTTTCTCAAGGCTATGATGGTGGAATACTGGTTATTAGTGGGAAACCAGGCTGTGGAAAAACCACACTTCTCGCTGCTCTACAGAACAAATTGGAGCATCCTGATTGGATTCCTTCTGCCTTTCGTGAAAAAACACAACAACAAAAACAACAACAACAAAATAGTGTCAATAGATTTGGACTTAATGGTAGTAGGCGTCAGTTTGGATATCTTCACAAAGGGCAACAGATCGGTGCATATCAAAGGGATACTTCTGCGCAGAATTGCATGGCTCTTGGCGAAAGTGATTGCTCGAAGCCTCGGGTTAGCAGGAAAGAACGTAAAATGTATTTTAAAATGAAAATGCAGCAATCCAATTTAAAAAACATGCAAACCAGAAAAACGACGTTATCAGCTGCAGATTTTAGTCCTGCTGGGTTTCTGTCGGTTGGAACTAGGCAGATTTGTCTTGGACATTTTGCACAGGGTATACACGCGAGTGGTCTTACCTCAGCAAGCACTCACGTCGATGACATGCTAAGCAACTGGTTGCTTGCGTTGTGTACTTCTACTCAGATAAACTCTAAGACAATTAATGGTGCTTCTTCGACTGGCAATGGTAGTTTGCCAGTATCATCCAGATACAAAGCTCTGTGTGCAACTTACGCGGATGCAATTCAACGTGCGTCTTTAAATACATTAAAGTAAGCTTTGTTTCTGTTTTTCTATTTTTTACTATGCGCCCTTACACTAAGAACACTATTACTGGCTTTATTCGTATCGCTTTTTCACGTATTCTATAATAGCGCACACAATGTTTGACTTCGTATTATGTATTTCTTCCCGTTCGCTTATTCTAGTTTTTGTTATATAGTTCTTTTTTCTCATATTTTCAAGAATGGTGAATTTAGTTTTTATCGCAGAATATATATATATATATATATATCCTATCAGCATAAATTAAACAATGTACTTAATATATGTATCAATCGATCAATAGGTCAGATTTCGTCTTTTTTATTCAATCGTCGGTAGATGCCAGAATTGCTGCATCTGAGATTGGAACCATAGAATATTAAGTTAAGATTCGTATAACTCATCCTCGACCCACTCCAATCTGCACATATGCGATATAACGTTAAAATCTTGGCCGCGGCAACGTCAGCAATTACTAAAAAGAATCTGATAATGATGGAATCGGAATGGTTATTTAAGATCATTTGCAATTTCATGATATATTTATTTGATATCGACAGAATGTGATCAAATCTTGCCTTCATATTATATATATATATATATATATATGTATATATATATATATATATATTATATATATCATGAAAGACTTAAATAAGATTTTGATACTGTTTGTAGCGGAGAACTAATATATTTGTGCAATTGTGTATTAGGTGTTGCACACCTAATAACAAGTTAGTTTAAATATGACCTGATGGATAAAATGAAAACAGCATGAGCGGAAAGTATAATCTTGTGCAAATTCGTTTTTGCTTACTGGTGACTCCGCTGTAGGAGCGGGTATTACCCTTTACCCATTATATATTTTGATGAGGAATGTGGGATGGACCATCTTATTTTACCAGCTCCTACTGATGAGTCGCGTGTAAACACGAATCGAATGTTCACGAGATTATACTTTCCCTTCATGCAGTCTTTGTTTTATCCTTTTGGTCATATTTATACTAATTTGTTAATAGGTGCGCATCACCTAAAACAATATTCAATTGGATTGACACTAAAGTGTAGCTTCTAGAAATCTAGCCTCATATACTTACATGTTATTCACCGAACGAGTGTGATCTGGCCCTTCCATGAAATTTCGAATTCTTGGTTTACTCGCACGGCAATATCCGTCTATCTCTAAATGCAAATCTATCTGAACAATCGTAGTCTGCTATTATAAGATATTCGCTATGACATTCGAAGAAATGATGTATTATTAATATTTTTAAAATACATTTCTGTTAATATAACTTAGAGTATGTTAAGAATAACAAGAGCTATTCATTCGTATAACACCTGATTCGTCGTATTAGCCACACTTGCCAGCGGTAGTCGAAGAAATGACCTATTTTATCCGCAGCGTCGTAAGGATATGAAATTTAGGGCATTTTTAGTTTTTTTCATTACTATTGCGGATTGCACAATAAAAGCGGAATCTGGTCTAGTAGATTATTTTAACTTGCTAACTTATACAATTTTAGTTTATTTAAACTTAACATATAAATATATGTTAAAATGTGGCCCCAAATGCCAGTACGTTTTAGTGTATGCTGACACGCTAAACCATTGAGAGGGTGTTTTAATTACTTCACATTTTAATTGATTTAAATAGAATCCAGAGAATTTGGGTTTCAATATTAATTCATTTCTGACATTATTAGTAATATATCTTTAAACACTAATGTTTTATCTACTGACACTGCTTTTTGTGCCCTTCGAAGTGCTAAAATCGATTTGTTTAAAAAGCTCTTGGAGTCTCTTGGTGGCTTGCGGCATACACAGTACACCTTCATCATTGATGGATTAGACCAGCTTGATTCGACAACATTGGATTGGTTACCTCCATACTTGCCGGAGGTAAGTGTTTTTCATATCCAGTTTTTGGTTCTACAAGTTTTGATAACTTTATTGCTGATATGTCTATCATCGAAATAGGATTCTTGAGTTCTGTATTTATTTCAGTTTCAACTGTAGAGTCGTTATTATTATTAGCAAGTAACTCTGTACTTCCAATTAAATAGAATTGATTTTCCCCCTATATTGTTCGTTAATGAGACAATAACATCTACGATGTATAAAGTTATTTTTTATTATTCTAATCATGGATAATATATGCCTTTAAAATCTTCGTCTCATTTACGGTTAGCACATGTGCTAGATTTTTTATAATCAGAACTATCAACGTTATCGTTACTTATTTGTTAAATCTTTGTGGAGATTGAGGTTTGTTTGATGTAGCCCCAATAGATGTTCGCGCTAACTTTTCTAACTGAATTATTCGTCTTATTTCCAGTTTCATATTTATAAAATCAACATTTAACATCACTCGTTTGACTGCATCCTCGTTTTCGAGTTGGCTCAAGTACATTTAGCGCATTATTTGACACTCTTACTGCCATTAATTTTTTCATTAGAACTATCTAGTCATTTTTACACTGATTCTTCCGAAGTCAAATATTCGATATATATGTAAATTGATATATTTACAAATTTGTGTATCATGATGGCGTTGTTGGTAAACAAATTTTATCACTATTATTCTTCGTTTATGCTTTTGATGTGTACTCTCTCTTTACATGCTTTTAAAATTTTGTTTTCAAAATTCATTCTGAAAACCGAATTCTTTATTTATAATCATGATGGTTAAAGTTATATAAGCTATGCTAAATAATGCCTTTGATTCTATATCACAGTGTTGGATGACAAGCCTTTGTATGTGTTCCTTGTCCTTGATCCTTTAGATAAAGCTGAAATTGGTTAGCATAAACAAAATGTGTTATGCTTGTCGTTAGAGTGATGAAAAGGGAAGCTTTAATCGATTTAACTTAAAGCATAGCGGAATGAACAATGTAATATTTTATGGTTCTATGGCATTGCTTCATAACATGGCCACATCCCGCAGTAAGCTTTACAAACAACAAATACAACTTTAGTATCAAACGAATATTAGAAATCCACATCTTGTAGTAAACTCGCCAAACATGAACGAAAAATTAAATATCAAAGGAATATTAGAAATCTGCATTAAGATGTGCAATGCAATGCCAACACACACAAGGTTTAAAACAAAGAATTGGATTGGGAATTTCAATCCCATTCTTAAATCAAATATGTCTTATATTGCTAACAATGATTGTGGTTCGCGTCAATAGTTTTCACCACATCGAAATCATTACCTTTTGCATCCTACGCAAATAATGTACTGGTTATGAAGTCCACCTTTAGACATGAATAAAATGTGGTCGAGCTAAAAAAATTGACGAATCAACAATAGAGCTTTTAGATTTAATGTTGATCATTATTTGTTGATGACGTATGTGGATTCAGATTTTCAAAAGATGCTGATAAATTATTTTTAGACATCTATGATTGTCACATCTGAGGAGAAACTAAGGCATCTGTTCTTTAAATCAAGTTTGCGTGCTTGAAGTAAACACCAATCCCATTGTATTTAACCAGTCATCGAACAACATAACAAAACTACCGCCAGCTGCAACGCACGGACGCGTTTCGACCTTCCATGATCATCATCAGAGTACGACGGCAAACTGACTATCGAGGATCAAACCTCATTGAATATATATGGAAATCAAATTTAGATATACGGCTCTCACCTCTAGCAGCCTTGCATACATTGAACTTGACTGGAAATGTCGGCTGCACAATTTCTATGCAGTCACGAAGATAAACTGTTTGCAGCTTTCGTCACATATACATATATAGGCAATACAATTTAAATAATAATTGATTGCGCGGGTGGTGGTAACAATTCTTTAAATCAAGTTTGTGAGCTTGAAGTAAACACCAATCCCATTGTATTTAACCAGTCATCGAACAACATAACAAAACTACCACCAGCTGCAAACGCACTGACGCGTTTCGACCTTCCATGATCATCATCAGAGTACGACGGAAACTGACTATCGACGATCCAACCGCATTGAATATATATGGAAATCAAATTTAGATATGCGGCTCTCACCTCTAGCAGTCTTGCATACATTGAACTTGACTGGAAATGTCGGCTGCACAATTTCTATGCAGTCACGAACATTAATTGTTTGTAGCTTTCGCCACATATACATATATAGGCAATACAATTTAACAATAATTGTTTGCGCGGGTAGTGGTAACAATTCTTTAAATCAAGTTTGCGAGCTTGAAGTAAACACCAATCCCATTGTATTTAACCATTCGTCGAACAACATAACAAAACTACCGCCAGCCGCAACGCACTGACGCGTTTCGACCTTCCATGATCATCATCAGAGTACGACGGCAAACTGACTATCGAGGATCAAACCGCATTGAATATATATGGAAATCAGATTTAGATATGCAGCTCTCACCTCTAGCAGTCTTGCATACATTGAACTTGACTGGAAATGTCGGCTGCGCAATTTCTATGCAGTCACGAACATTAATTGTTTGTAGCTTTCGCCGTCGTACTCTGGTGATCAAGGAAGGTCGAAAAGCGTCAGTGCGTTGCGACCGGCGGTAGTTTTGTTATGTTGTTCGACGACTGGTTAAATACAATGGGATTGGTGTTTACTTCAAGCTCGCAAACATGATTTAAAGAATTGTTACCACCACCCGCGCAAACAATTATTGTTAAATTGTATTGCCTATATATGTATATGTGGCGAAAGCTGCAAACAGTTAATGTTCGTGACTGCATAGAAATTGTGCAGCCGACATTTCCAGTCAAGTTCAATGTATGCTAGACTGCTAGAGCCACATTCCTATGTCAATGATTTGATAGTCAGTTTGCCGTCATACTCTGATGATGATCATGGAAGGTCGAAACGCGTCAGTGCGTTGCGGCTGGCGATAGTTTTGTTATGTTGTTCGACGACTGGTTAAATACAATGGGATTGGTGTTTACTTCAAGCTCGCAAACTTGATTTAAAGAATTGTTACGCAATCAATTATTGTTTAAATTGTAAGGCATCTGTTTTTCGACCATGCTGTGAACAGAATATATATTGAAGAATTGTAGAAAAGCATATTCTGTTAGGGTCAATTAAACAACCACATGAGCAACACTGCTGCTCAGTGTTTAGAGAAACAGATTCCGAAGCAGACATGACCAGGCTCGAGCCCTGTCCCCGGAAAATTCTAAACATTACGTGAACAATCACCAATGAGGACGCCACCAGTCTACTGAATGAATTGCCCTTTGTACATTATTCAATGCCTACTTTATACCGACAAATGTATATACATAATTGGTCAGACGTTTATATCAAGATCGCAACTTTGATCTAAATAAATAAATTAAAAAGCTTATATACTGTCCCGATCATACTTTTTTGGTAGCTAGATTGAACGACTTGCGTAATTAAAATGTTCTTCATAAATTGCTATTTGCTATGACTACGATTTATTTTATACCGTCGCAGGAAAGTTGTTCTTAAATTCAATCCTAGCGTGCCGAGGTTCTGCCTACCTGTTGTGAAGAAACGAAATTCTATTTTGGTAGGATAATATTTTAATAAGTTTTACAAAAAATGGTTAGGTGAACATTTCTTTACTTTCAAAATGTTTTTTTCGTTTTTAGAATGTACGTTTTGTGTTTAGTGTGGCCCCAGATTCTGCGATAATGCGCCAGTTAATTATTAGATCTGACTGCCTGCTTTGGACCGGTCTTGGCGATTTCAGTCCAGCGGAGAGGGCTGCAGCTATACGCAGTATATTGGGCAGATATGGGAAGCAGTTGTCCGAAGACAAATTCAAAAGCCAGGTATGTGATGCATTGTTCACTACTACTTGAAGCGGTATACTTCGTATTTGCAGTCATACTACGCGAAATTCTGCTATTTTTGCTCAATCAATCTGTATGAAATTATTTCTTTAAATCACGTTTTCGAGCTTGAATTAAACACAAATCCTATTATATTTAACCAGTCATCGAAAAACCTAACAAAACTACCGTCAGTCACACGTGCGGCGCGATTTAGTTCTTCAATGATCATTAGAGTTCAACGGCAAACTGACTAGCGAGAATCAAACCGTAATGCATATACATGGAAAAGAACTAGATATGCAGCTTTCACCTCTGGTAGTCTTGCGTATTTTGTACTTGACTGAAAGTGTCAGCTGCAAAATTTCTATCCAGTCACGAACATTAACTTTTAGCAGATTTCGCCATATATTTAGGTAAACTGTATGAACGTTTCGTTTCTTCTTGTTTAACCAGTTTCCAGGACTACAAGTGCTGAATTTTAAAAGTAAAAAATGCATTAAGGCATAAACTAGTTCAGCATATGATAACATGTGGCAAAGCCACAAAGTTCGTAATTTCTGAAAGTTCGAATGTTTTGTTTTCAATGATTTTCATTTATTACTTATGAATCAAAGTGAAATTAATTCACAAAATCTGGTACTTTGCTTTTTAATTTTTATATAGTTGGTTGCATGCCTTAATTAATAAAGCTTATTATTTTGAATAGTTTTTAGATTATGCAACCTTTCTCTGCCATCATGTCGATGTACAACGAGTAGACGCATGGATTATCAGTTGACTCTTAATTGCGTCCTACTTGGATAATTAAACTCAATTGTAGCACTTGCATGATTAAGAAATAATTTCTAAAATAATAATGACCTGCAGTTGCTCATTGATATCACTATGTGAATCTGACAGATATAAAGCATGAATACCCTGCATAGTGGTTTCCACTCTAGGAACAGTTGATCATGTGCTTCTTTAGATTTTACACAGTTATGAATATTTTCGTAGTTCTTTGGAACCGTAGAATCATTCTTGAATGCTGATGTATTGCTGTGCATGTATGTATATATATATATGTATATGTATGTATGTATGTATGTATGTTTGTATGTATGTATGTATGTATGTATGTATGTATGTAGGTATGTATGTATGTATGTATGTATGTATGTATGTATGTATGTACGTACGTACGTATGTATGTATGCGTACGTACGTATGTATATATGTATGTATGTATGTATGTATGTATGTATGTATGTATGTATGTATGTATGTATGTATGTATGTATGTATGTATGTATGTATGTATTTATGTATGTATGTGTGTATGTATGTATGTATGTATGTATGTATGTATGTATGTATGTATGTATGCATGTATGCATGTATGTATGTATGTATTTATCTATGTATGTATGTATTTATGTATGTATGCATGTATGTATGCATGTATGTATGCATGTATGTATGTATGTATGTATGTATGTATTTATGTATGTATGTATGTATGCATGTATGTATGTATGTATGTATTTATGTATGTTCTTTTGAAATGCGAGCTTTAATAAAATTCATTGTACCCTTTTTATGTGCAAAAACAAAAAGAAATTTAATTAGATATAAGAAAATTTTCTTTCGCATGGTCTTCTCAAATATCTACTCATGAATATATCTTTATATATAAATTGGAAAGCAAAACAAGATAGAAATACGTGAACAAAGCGAGTGTGAAAAATAGAAACTAATCAAATTGCGTGCGTCACATCCAGTTCAAACTCAATGCTTGTACGTGCTTCTTCTGCTTACATAAATCCGGCTGCAATTTGTTTATCCATAAGGCTTCGTATGTAGCTAGCTCCCTTTTGTTTCTGCATTTAGTAATTACATTGAATGCTACGTCTGGAGAACATACGTGCGTTGTTTCGATGATGTGTTGTGCAATAGCAGACGTGTATTACCATTTGATTTAAAACAGGCGTTCAAGTTGCAATGTTCTCTCATTCGAGTAATTAACCGTCTGGTCGATCGGCCTACGTAAGTTGATCGACAACATGCGCATGTGTATTGGTAAATAATATTTGATATCGACATTAACGGCTGTTACTCTTTGATTGCTAGTAAAGGCAAGTGTGTTACCCTAAATAACACTCGTAGTTTGGCTGCATTAAATGTGCGTGTCAATGCTGCTTCAACTTTCTTTTGTGCCATTCGGGATGCACGTATGTTCTCCAGACGTAGCATTCAAAGTAATTACTAAATGCAGAAACAAAAGGGAGCTAGCCACATACGAAGCCTTATGGATAAACAAATTGCAGCCGGATTTATGTAAGCAGAAGAAGCACGTACAAGCATTGAGCTTGAACTGGATGTGACGCACGCAATTTGATTGGTTTCTGTTTTTCACACTCTCTCTATGTTCACATATTTCTATCTTGTTTTGCTTTCCAATTTATATATAAAGATATGTTCATGAGTAGATATTTGAGAAGACCATGCGAAAGAAAATTTTCTTATATCTGATAAAATTTATTTTTGTTTTTGCACATAAAAAGGGTACAATGTATTTATGTATGTATTTATGTATGTATTTATGTATGTATGTATGTATGTATTTATGTATGTCTGTATGTATGTATGTATGTATGTTGGTATGTATGTACTTATATATGTATGTATGTATGTATGTATGTATGTATGTATGTATTTATGTATATATGTATGTATGTATGTATGTGTGTGTATGTATGTATGTAGAGAAATTGGCATTATGATCATCGATAAGTTTGACTGTTAAACCGCAAATATTTATCTGTACATGTAGTAATAAAAGTGTCTAAAAGACTAATGTTAAGTACAACCTTAAAATGGCTGTGCTAAATATATATATATATATATATATATATATATATATATATATATATATATATATATACGACACGTTTCTGTATGTGCGTATGCGTGTATGTATGTATATATGCGTCCGAATTTGTTTATGTATGCATGTATGTATGTATGTATGCATGCATATATATAGGTATTCATGTATGGATGTAAGTATCTTTATATGAATGTTGTTTTTATTTTATTTGTCATGAAGTAATGTGTTTTTATTCTGATCTGAAACGTGTCTAGATTTAAAAACATTCATGATATTCCTAGTTATGTGGGGACTAAAATAATATGAATTCGCACATTCCTGCCTATCTGATTGCTTACCGAATAAAAATTGCCCTCTACGTACCTAAATGATGATACTCATTGACCATTTATAACCTTGTCGACGAATGATACGCTTATTCTTCAGGAAATATCGCAGAAATAGAATAACAAAAATGAATAATCGATTTATGTTGGTCTTTTTCTGTGAGTCATTTTAAATGGTTAATTTAGGTATTTTTTTCTTTAAATAGATGTCAATGCTGGTGAACAAACGCGAAGCGTCTATTCCACTCTACCTGAAGCTGGCTTGTGAAGAGATCCGTCTGTTCGGTGTTTATGAGCAGGTACGTATATTATTGCGTTTTATGTTTTGTCCCACGGCTAAACTTGTTTGTACGATCTTCTATGAGCAAAAGTTGCGTGGATATATTTTTTATTAAATATACATTCATTTTATAACTGAACATATGTTGTTTTACAAAACTGATTTTTATACAATGTTTTCCCCTCTTATATGATAAAAATATCAGCAATTCGATCAAGATTTTTTTTCCATTCACAATGAGATTTTTATACAAATGTATTTTATCTTATTCTGATAAGAAACTCAGTTTTGTATTGTACTTGATATCCATGATATTGCTGATATGTGGGAGATTAACCACCTATGCTGGCACATCCTGGCCTGCTTTATGAGCACATGCATTTTTTGCTTTACGTAAGATTCTTTCAGCTGAATACTGTTTTGTTGCGAAGAACTAATATATATGCAAGTATGTATTAGGTGTTGCGAAATTAGTAACAAATTAGTTCAGTTGTGACCAGAAGGATAAACCAAAGGCAGCATGAACGGAAAGTATAATCTCATTCACATTCGTTTCGTGCTTACTGGCGACTCATCAGTAGGAGCCGGTATTACACCCTTTAACCACTATATATTTGGTCGAAGAATGTGGGATAATAGGACGGTGCAATCTCCTAGACGAATGTGTAAACCTGCAATCGTGAAGCTAACATCATATAAAGTCTACGGCAATGCGACTTCAACGCTAACTCACTCTATATAATATATATACCGAGTCTGTAAAGGATACTATTAGCTGATTGCCAGGAGTCATTTAACTGTAGCAAAATGTACAAACTGACCAATTCTGTCAGCCAGCTATTTACTGTTTATTCACCACAGCGTTAAGTAAGGAAGCGATGATCTCGTTTGGAGAGACAGTGCCTCGGAAGTCCGCCTAAACACCCTGCCAGCAAGACTTCCGTGGCAAATATAGTGGATGACTAAAATCGACGCACCCTACTCTCACTAATCCAGAGTCACTTTGATTTACTGAAAACTGCAGAATCCTGCGGCAAATAACGTTCAAAGTAAAGTTCTTTTAAAAATTACCCAATAGGCATAGGCTCCTCGTGGACAGAATGTGCGGTTTGCCCCGACTTCCTTTTCTATATGTATGTAAGCCAGCATGTGCATATGCGGGTAGGAATGGATGGATGTGTCTATGTGCATTTAATTATGTATGCATGTATGTTTTTGTGTTTACTTTCATTTGTTTCTTATGTTTATATGAATTTATGTGCAAATGAATGTTTATATTTTGGTGCTTGTGCATATCTTATGTATGCATACATGTATGTTTTTATTTCTTTAAGTAGATAAGCTTTTGTTGATGATGATGCTTAGTGTATTTACGTATGTATCCAAGCTTTATAAAACACAATTTTTTTCAAAACAACGGGCCTGTAACGCATAACAACACAATCGAAATTGAGGTAGGCTAAACTTCAGAATTGTTGTAATTCACAATTTTGGTGAAATTTAACCTATAACAATATTCTTTGTGTCAGTACTAGGTAAAGGCCCAGTATTCTCAAACCCATTTTATTAGATTTGTAAGTCGCCTTATTAAAGAATTTTTATGAAGTTATATCCATTACTGCGTGGATACATATTCGTATAGAAGATTGTATTGTCCATTTGTCAAAAATATCTGGAACAAACGTATAGTGAGTATAGGGCTTCATACCAGCTGCTGCTGATGAGTTACCAGTAACGATGAAACGTGCGTGTACATAGGTTTATACGTTTCGTTCATGATGACTTTGGTTTATTCTTTTAGTCCTGTTTTAGCTAATTTGTTAAAGGATACGCAATACCTAATATGCGATTGCATATATATATATATATATATATATATATGTATATATATATATATATATGTATGTATATATATATATATATTAGGTCTTAGTAACAAGCACTATTTAACTGTTAAATTATTTGAAGAAAACGGATATCGCTCCGGTGGCGCAATCGACCTACTCTATTGATTCATGTCTTAGTAACATTTCCGACTAACACAATAAAGTATTAAAACAATGAGAAAGCATGGTTTAGTATGTTTTTAATTTTCAGCTTAAACATTTTTTCAGTATGAGCCGTATGTGCAATGAAATCAAATATTATCGTGTTTTTAATATTTGTAAAATATCTGACGCTCAGTTGGGTTTAAATTCGTTTAAAATTGGAAGATTTTAACCGCCGACGTATATAAAATATTTCAGTCAGTGAATTTGTTCTCGTTTGTGACTGCTCACTTAATATTTTAAATGAGTGCGTAATTCAGATAAAGAGTGTACCATTTCCATATAGGTTTGCAATTTACTTTTTCATCATGTACTGCTCATTTCGATTCCTCTTATTTTTATAATTTTTCTTTTTTTCCATTTCTTTTTTCAGCTGGATGCTCAAATCTCTGAGCTGCCGTTCACCGTGACTGGACTGCTGAGTCATTGTCTAACAAGAGCCGAAGAGGCCTATGGCCGGGGTCTGGTTCACGTAACACTCGCTTTTGTTCTTCTTGCCAGGCGTCCTCTACACACCACAGAGTTGCATAGGCTTCTAGATGTTTGGTTAGCTGAGCTGTGGTCTACTTCTGAAAAACCTTCAGATTCCAATCATAAGGTAAGATTTTCATAAAGCGATCATTCTGGCATTTCTCACAAAAATATTATTTGTTGCGGAGATGTAATACATATGCAACTATGTATTAAGTATTGCGTACCTAGTAACAAATTAGTTCAGTTGTGACCAGAAGGATAAGCCAAAGACAACATGAACGGAAAGTATAATCTCTTGCACATTCGTTTCGTGCTTACTGGAGACTCATCAGTAGGAGCCGGTATTACGCCCTTTAACCATTATATATTTGGGTGAGGAATGTGGGAGATTGTATCGTCCTATTATCCCACATTCCTCCTTAAAATATATAGTGGTTAAAGGGCGTAAAACCGGCTCCTACTGATGAGTCGCCAGTAAGCACGAAACGAATGTGAATGAGATTATACTTTCCTTTCATGCTGTCTTTGGTTTATCCTTCTGGTCACAGCTGAACTAATTTGTTGCTAGGTTCGCAACACCTAATACATACTTGCAAAATTTATTTTAGTCGCGTAGATTTATTCGCTTTATCTTTGTCCACTTTTGTATATTCTTCATTTGACTGTCCCCCGTTGTATCTATCTTCCTCTAGTTACATGTGCAAATATGCCAATCATTTCCGGAAATAATTTTTCTCTCAATATTTATTTCTGTATTCCTCTATATTCTTTATTATGTCCATTGCCTTCGAATATAACACAGTATATTTCTAATTAGGAAGAAAAACACATTAATAACAAAATGGATAAAGGACATTTATTTCATGATTACTAAACTTCGCTTTACAATCTTTCATTTATATACATTCTGGGTTTTCATTTGATTATGCGGGTGCTTTATTTCTATTTCTTGTTTTGGCTGATTGGTAAGTGTGTATGCGTTTGTGTGTGTGTAAACAGGCACACACACAGACACAAACATGCAGTTACAAATCAGCCAAAACAAAAATAAGCTCAAAACCGAGATAGATTTGTTGCCACCCGCGTAATCAAATGAAAATCCAGAATGTGTATAAATCAAAGATTGTAAAGCAAAGTTTAGTAATCTCGAAATAAATTACCATATCACTCTGTTATTAATGTTCTTTTATCCTAAAGAGAAAATCCTTTATATCCATAAATTTTTTGTGTTAATAAATATATATTTAAATGGCAGTATATTTATTTGGGTATATAAATATACATATATATACATATATATATATATATATATATAATATTTAATAATATATATATTATTAATGTGTTTTTTCTTCCTAATTAGAAATTCCTTTATATCCAGAAATTTTGTGTTTAAGTAAATATATCTTTATATGACAGTATATATATATATATATATATATATATATATATATATATATATATATATATATATATATATATATATATATACGTGTGTTGTGTTGGTATAAACCTAATAATGCATACATGCATTTAACACACCTCTAACAATTTAGATGAATTTATTATTGGGCAATATAAATATCATAGTGATGACACAACCTTTTGTTAATATGTCAACCCATTCCCTATTTGCCTAGAGGAGAAGTCCGGCTGAAAGGTTGGATAAAAAATTATTTTTTTGTCCAATACTTAATTTATGCAGCTCCTTTATATGATGAATTAAAGTTTTTCGCTTAGATACACGATTTTTTACTCAACCCAAGTTGCAAATGCAGTGAAATGGTTGATCTAAAATTAGTTTTTTTTCATGTAGCTTTCGCCGTTCTAAGAGTTTATTTGTGTATTAGTTTACATTGCAGTGATCATTAGAGCAGGAATAATTTACTTGACAAATGTAGGCGCTAAATCATGTCTTTCTATCACCAATCAGCTTACTTTGAACATGGTGCTACAAAGGCTGGTTCAGCAAGTAAATTGTTCCGAAATATCAACTGCTACGTATGCCATTGAGAACATCAGCAAACAAAAAAGTAGACGCCTACCAGCACTGATATTTAACAAGTTAATTAGCGATCTTTCAGCAATGCTGGCCGGCGTTTTCTCAGCTGAGGAGGCGTTAATCGAAGCTTACAATAATGAAATACGCGGTGGAGACACTGAATTACCGTTTTCAGATACTTATGAATCCAACGATCTTCCTGCTCCTACGGATTCTGCCGGGTGGCTACAAATTCGCAGTCGTGAAGTTGAATATTTTCTTAAAGCAACAGTTTTACCGCAAACACGTTCAAATGCTGTTGCTGGTGGCGTTCACAATTTAATTGGCAGCCGAAGTGCGTTTGGGGGTTTTAGCAGACAGTCGGATGTTAATCACATGTTAACAAGCAGTCATTCTTCGTTGTCAACTAGTGGCTCTGATTTAATAAGCAAACGTCTGAAACTTGATGGTGCTTTGTGTATGGAGCAGAATGCGACGAAGGGGACTGCTAGCTTGACGGGCTGTATAAAGATGTCTGAAGACGATGCTGTAATGAATAAATCAGTAAATGTACAAAACGTTCACTGGCTGATGATACTGAATTGTGAAATTTCACCTGAGCATATTGTATACCATCTGGTACGTTATGGACTTGTTTATGTGCCTGCCTTCATTCTTTTACATCTTCCTCGTTATCGTATATTAATCAACTATCAGCCTTATAGTATGTGGAGTTTCTAATAGCTTCTCCCCTCTAATTAATATTTCTAAATTGGCTTGGCTGTCTGCTCATATTTACATATTTCATGTAATATAGTGACAAGATTTGTAAATGTCTACGTTGCTTTGGAGTAACTGTGCCGAGTCTGCATGAATTTCGTGTCTGAATTTGAAAATCTCTCCAGCCTCATCGGAGTCTCCACGACTTCTTCTATGTCGACCAATAATGCCGCGTGCGAAAGCAACTGAATAGTGAATAGCAGATATTCTACCTGTTCGTATTGTAATGTACTTTAGCCAGTTAGTTTCAGTGCAAGAGAATCTTTACGTGTACCCCATACTTGTGCAAAAATTAAAATTGAATAATTTAAACGTAGAGAGGATGCGGAGTAAACTGATTTTTTCGTTCCAAATACGTATGTTTCTTTTGACTTCTCCTTTTAATAATTGTCTAGGATAGCCATTAGAAATAAAAACATTTTTTGCTTTAGTATATTCTTTGCCTTTTGAATATGGACTGACCAACCCGTCAATTCTTAAAAATGGTACTATTAATTTTATTCAGCCTCGCATTCCAAAATTATCTTTTGTGCATTTGGTTAAAAATGGCTGTTCGACTTACATCTTTTTAAGGGGTTATTTTTAATTTGCTATTCTGCATGGCCCGAATCGGTAGATGAATTTCATAATGAACGAAAGCCCTAAATGCACCCGAGACAACTATAATTAATTAATACATACTTTATTTGAATCCTAAGCTGTCTTGACATTTTATTAAATGTTTTAAAGTTTCAGCTAATTTATCTTGATATATGTTCTGCGCAGCTGTCCACGAGTTGTTTACGATTATCTGACTCACAGATGAAGTTCCGTGCGAATTAAACGCCAGGCATGTGCGTAAATGTCGCATCTACTAAAGATTGCACCGAATTTTCTCGCCCTTCTGTGTGGAGAAATTATATGAGCCTATAAAGCGTTCTTGCTTTGGTTCGTGTTGCGTTCCTATGAAGCCTATGCAGATACAATGAAAAGGCGATGGTGAATTATGTATTTGTCTTATTCTTAGTTGTCGTTACCAGGCGAGCCGTACTAAGTCGTGTGTTTACGGATGTCCATTCAGTTCAAAAGCCTCAGCCTGTGTACTCAGGAAATTTTCACCCCCTCATTGTTTGGCTTAAAACGATTCTTTGCTACCAAAGGTTCTAAACATACAATTGTGTTATACTTGTACTATTCTGGATTCTAGTTTCATACACACATCAGCTATCTATTTCTGATTTATTATAGTACGCGCTAAAGCTTCCTGTTGTCTAATTTGTTCTAATATTCATACATTAAATGTGCCAACTTTAGGACCTAAACAAGTTTAATGAATGATGATTTACTCTACCTCATTTCGATACTTGGCAGTATTAAATTAGTCTCTTTAACTCTATCAACAGTCGTCCTAATTACTGCTTCTACAGAACGGGTTTTATGAGATTGAGAAGAGAGAGAGAGCGAGAGCATAAAGGAAAGGAAAATGGATGTAAGTTTGGATCTGCTGCAACTTTATTTCGTATATCCACTCTGCAGAGTTCAGCAGAGCCTTTTACTCATGCTGGCTGTTAAGGAAGACTAGGTCGTTTATTCCTACTTTGGATGCATGGTTTGAATTTAGTGTTTGCTTTCTTCTGGGTGGTCCGCCAACCAAGGATAACAAGCACAATCTGGCCGGTGTTTATAGTTTCGGGGTGACTGGTCAAAATTTCCTTCAGCAGCCGTAACTTTCCCTTCGAGTTGGACACGTTTTCTTTAAATACATTACTATCCATTTAGCAATTTGTTGTGTCCACCTATATTGGATGGTCCACGTACATGTATGTCGTCTGTGTTTATTATCAGCGTATCGTCCAGACGAGACATAATTATGCCTAATTCTGCAGTTAAATTATTCATTTGAGAAGTCAGTCCCTGAATCAACGTTTCCAACCCATCAGAAGCCATTTTAAATGTACCACACATGCTTTATTTTTACTCAATTATATATAGAATTTTGCTCGCACAACGAGCATCGATTTAATAAAACAAATTTACGCATTAATTAGTTTATATTCACTTCGGCTCGAAGTCTTCTTTTATCATTGGGCTGCCAGCTTCATTCTTATACGGGCGCTTCTGCGAGGAATTTCTGTTGAAATAATGTCTGCCCTAGATAAGACCATTTGTTCATTATTTGTCTTAAAGGTGGTTATTGCCACACAATTTATCCAGTAGACCGGTTTGGTTCTCATTAAGAACTCCTTAATTACTGTCTAGAAATTTACTGCGGACGGGGCTCGAACCGGAGATTGAACCTAAGCAAAGTTGTTTCGGAACCTAATGAGATGCAAAAATGCACCACACGAAGAATAAAGTAACAGAATTCATACATTATTATGATTGAAAACCGTGAAGTTTACGGCAGAATGGCGCAGTGGATAGAGAGACAAATTCCGAAGCAAATTGGCCCGGTTTGAGCCCCGTTGACGTCAAAATTCTAGGCAGCAATTGAAGAATTCGCAAAAAGGATAAAACCGGTCTCTTGAATAAAGTAACTTTGCTACTTTACGCAGTGCTTAGTTTATACTGACAAGTGCATGTAAAATTGGATGGAATTTATATCAAACTCGCGGCCTTAATTTAAATAATCCTTAATGGTATTGAGATTTTTCGTAAAAGACGATTTTTCATTCCTCCATTAATGGGACTTGGTTTCATAAAACTTTTTCCATTGTAAATGTTGGCTGGAGAATTTTGCTGGTTTTCGTTACGTTGCGTTGATTTTTGTCATAATATTGGAGAACTTCTTTTATTGATCATGGCTTTATAAATATATTCTCAATTAAACAATAATTGATATCGCGGGTGGTGGTAATAATCCTTTAAATCTGGCGGTAGTTTTGTTATGTTGTTCGACGACTGGTGTTTACTTCAAGCTCGCAAACTTGATTTAAAGAATATTCTAAATTATTCATTGTTTTGCGCACAGTGAAGGACTATACACTAATCTTACTCTAAGATTGCTTTAATTCATCATACATATAAGAGATTGCACCATACCTTCTTCCCGCAGTATATGGTCAACTATATATCAGGCTTGGAGCGTATTACCGTCTCCTACGGATGGGTAACTAGTAAATTGTCAATGGTTACACTTTTTTTCAGAAATACAATCTGTTTTTTTGTTAGCAGAAACCATCATTCTAATTGACAAATCCTGCCATGATGCAGTCTTATAAATATATATAAAAATTTGATTGGGCGGATTGGTTATAAATGTCTGTGCAGGCTGACATTTGGTCTAGGAACTTATCGTATTTGTTTTTTGTTTAGGTATAGTAAATTTTCCAAAGAGTGTCAACTTAAAAAAGTTCCATTCAAGTACAATTTGGGATTAACTATACAATACAAGCGACTTACTTCTAGTTACTTTTTTGAAATACAATTTAAGCTATTTCTGATGATAAATTAATTTATATACTTCTTCAAAGACAAAAACGATACTATGTACTATTGCTTTTTAATATGTAAGGTTCATGAATATCCTGACAAGTGGGGAACTCCATGTGGTATCTAACGGAATTTGAATTCTAAATTCAAACTCTACCATCTTTAATTTCCCAGGATATTGGTATCTATGCATTTTACCGACCAAATTGTTTAACAGTACCCATAAGAGATTTTGACTAGCAATTTAAGTTTTAAGCATGTTCCTGTAACCAAGGTGTTTTGGTTTTTAGAATAAACATTTTCCTGATGGTTATCCAACCATTTTGTTAAATTATATACTGTGATATTTGTATGCAGCTTGACTAATTTTGGACTCATCTTATTATTTTTTTAAATTAGTTTCATGCTGGTCGCCTGAAGATGGTCTATCGGTTGCTTCTGTCTTTGAAGTTTGTTAACATCCGATTCGTTTGTGCTGCCAAGTCGTCTATTTTAGAAGACTTTGAAGTTCCGCGTAAGTTTTCAGGAAATGTTTCTTTTTCCCGATCGGGAACCGGGAAGATTTGTAGCCTGAGGCCTAGCGGTCTATGGCCATTCTTGTTGACACTGCTATCATGAACTTTTGCGATACTAAATGTACACAATTATCATTCACTTAATGCCGAAATATTGTTATTATGCCCAGTATACTGGGCGCTGTTTCTAATTGCACTACTATAATGCACTTTGCAAAGCATATTTTTGCAAAAAGTGACTCGTGTCGCTATTTCCGGATCAGTACTATCGCCATCTAATGCACAGCAGCATTTGTTACACCTTCAATGATCTCATTTGGAGCTACTTATGTTCGTCAGTATGAATGTATTTACTTGGTCAGAATGTCACCCATGTTTATTTGATTAAAAAAATTAATTAAATAAAATGCAATAATAAATTGACCATTACATTTTTCACATGCGGTATTACAATTATCAAGCGGTATTGCAATTAACAGATGCGGTATTATCAATTATCAATTTAAGGCTTAAATTAGTATTATTGAAACAAGGCTCATTGGAATCTTCAGTGGTTAATCTATAATACTTTAATGGATAGAAAATACGCTTATTGAAAATATTAAAGTAAATTTATTTGTGATTATAATTGAAATTAGATATGACGTGAGCTTGCCTTTGTATTGTGTTATCTCGGCTCCAGGTGAAGTTATTTGTACTTTTTAATGACTGATCTGGAATGGTTATTCGTTTCTTTTTGTTGAAAGCGTTACAAATTGCATCCACCTGGGGGATAAACTTAACAAAAACTGTAGTTTCTATGTAGCTGAAAATGGCATTCATTGCATTGCTTCGACGGCGTGAAGAAATAGTTTCGAAATTTGAACCAAATACTGATGATTCAAATTCCGGTCGAAACTATTCCTGGTATACGATATCAAAATGCTTAAACAAGGCGTAGAACCTGACAAACTATTACAATTCTTGTGTGTATTAGGTGTTGCGAACCTAGTAACAAATTAGTTCAGTTGTGACCAGAAAGATAAACCAAAGACAGCATGAACGGAAAGTATAATCTCATGCACATTCGTTTCGTGCTTACTGGCGACTCATCTGTAGGAGCTGGTATTACGCCCTTTAACCACTATATATTTGGGTGAGAAATGTGGGATAATATGACTGTACAATCTTCTAGACGGATGTGTAAACCTATAGTAGTGAAGCTAACATCATATAAAGTCTCGAAAATGCGACTTCCACGTTAACTTACTCCAAATAATATATATACCGAGTCTGTAAAGGATACTAACACTATGGCTATTGTGTTAGTAACCGATACCAACATTGTAGTACCGAAAGGGTACATGGTACTAACACTATGGTTGCCGATTCAGTACATGTTACCAACATGATGGATATCAATGTATGCTATAGTTCACCGAAATTGAAAATGACAACTATCTATGAACACCTGTTACTCCAGTAAATCCTTCACTCTGCTCTTGATCGTTATCAGTTATCACATTTCGCGGTAAGCATGACATCATTGAATTCAATATATAAGAGTTAAATACTGTTTGTGGCAAGTATGTAGTAGCACGTATGTAAGCACGAAACGAATGTGCATGAGATTATGCTTTTCGTTCATGCTGTCTTTGGTTTATCCTTCTGGTCACAACTGAACTAATTTGTTACTAGGTTCGCAACACCTAATACATACTTGCATATATATTAGCTCTCTGCAGCAAACATCATTTAACTATTACTATTCTTTGCTTTAAATTGCAGATAAAATACTATTACCATGGATATGTCTCGCCCATATGGGGTTTGTTTGATTATTATTACTACATAAATTGTCTGAGATTTGGTAGGGGAGTTGTTTTTAATTATTTTCGTAGAATCAGTTCTGTGTTTACTTTGAAACTGCTACGTTCTATTGTGTAATATCTAGAGGTAATTTTACTTCAGACGCAGCCGAGTTTGGTTGCATTTTACTACATTTTATTATTTTAAAAAACACAATTCCTAGTATAGTCTTCATTATCTTCGTTTGCAAATTTTTGGCTTTTTTGGCATTATTTCATTTATAATCCGTGATGAAATTGAATTTATATTAACTTTCCTTTTTAATACTGGGCATAAGTTACTCGTTTGTTTATGGCTGTTCAATTGCTATATTTATAAACGCCTTTTTTGTATGAAAAGAATGATGGTCTTTTGTTGTTGCCTCTACCTGGCTTGTTTTATTTTTAAATGAGGTCGTCAATACTTTTATTAACATAGATTTACGAAACCTTTATTACAACCTTTTCATTTAGCGAAATTAATCTAAACTTGCCTTAATTATTGTTCTGTATGTATTCTTTAATTTAAAAGAAACATTTAAAGAATAATTGATTATGCGGGTGGTGGTAACAATTCTTTAAATCAAGTTTGCGAGCTTGAAGTAAACACCAACCCCATTGTATTTAATCAGTCGTCGAACAACATAGCAACTGGCGGTAGTTTTTATATGTTTTTCGACGACTTGTTAAATAAAATGGGATTGGTATTTACTTCAAGCTCGCAAACTTGATTTAAAGAATTTTTTAAAAACATGTTTCACGACGGGGCATAGGTTAATTACCTTTTCCTTGTTGAATGTCACAAGGTGTTCGTATCCATTGTCCACCTGATTAGTCCAGATATTTCGACTTCCGTTTTCGGAAGTCTCAACTGTGATATCTAGTACTATATATAGCTATCATTTGGGAATATAATAGGTTTACAGTTCGATTAAAAACACCCAATATACAACGATAAACGGGAAGTGAAAAAACGTTCATTCTAAGGCACGTTTAAGTGCGCGCACACACACAAACAACCAACACAGTTTACATTGAAATCATGCAGAAACTTTTTTTTTTATCTGGGGATTGGAAATGTTGCATTCAGCTGCCCTCGTTGCGCGTAATTCTCTTTCGTTGTTTGCTGTGAGTTGAACCTGGAAATCCGCCAAATTTGGGGTCTGATTTTTATAATCATTTTGTTCGGCTATTGCGCAAACGTTCTCTCCCATGTTTAGTGTCAAATGCACTTGAGTCCGGCCTACATGACGCAATGATTAGTTATGATGCATTTGTATTAGTAAAAAATTTGCACTTTTCGATTTCACAAAGATTTGCCTCTATATTTAAGCTAAACATGCGTTCTATTGTATAGGAAATCATCAGTTGTGGATTAAGCATCCCAGAAGTCACTGGCTTTTTAATTCTACGAATAAATATTTTCCATGATGCGTCTTCTTTACGAGGTATACTTACAGGTATCGTATTTTTGTTTGGTGCGGTTTCATTTCTTTTTGCCGTTGATTATTCTCCATATTTGTTTCACTACTTCCATACAGGATTTATTTTTCAATTCAAATTACAGATGCATAAAAGTGACTTAACTAAAATTTATACATGATCCTTTATCAGTTTATTCACATGTTATCGATTTACTTTTTTCGTTCTACTCTTTAAGACAAAACTGAAAATACCGACTTGTTAGAAGAGTGGAAATCCTTAATCAAACTCTCTGCTCTCGCTTCACGTTTGAGCAAAATGAAGTCGTTTGTGGCACAAAATTATCATCTGCTAAGCAAGTAAGATTGTACAAGATTTTGCCAAATTTCGCTCTACAGCGCATTGGGTTTTAGGTAATATTTGAATAATTAAAAATAAAACGGTTTTTTACTATTTATGGAATATATGAAAATGTTTCTGAATATGCTCGTGTGAAAATATTATGAGAAGTTAGCTATAAAGTATAATAAAAGGAATATTATATTATACAAATGCCTTTTAAGTCTTTGAATTTCTATGGCTGTGTAAACTTGGTAACTGATAAATTAACTTTTTCAGACGTGCCCAGGTTCCAGCCTCGTCCGTGGAATATTCTAGACAGTGCGTGATGAATTCCCAATAAGGAAGAAACCGGTATACTGGATTAACTGGGTTTTCAACACTATAAAATTCTTAGCTTATACTGACAAGTACATAAAGGACGAGGTGTTTGGATCAAGATCGCAACCTTGATTATAGTTTTTTTAGCAGATGGACTTTAGCAAATGAGTTAACAGAGCGAGTCATCAAAGGACTCATAATTTAACGAATCTTAACGTGGTGGTCCATATATTGAATATTTCCTCCATTTTAAATATCGAAGGCAGTTAATTTGATAGCTGTTGTTGTTAATAAAGTTGGATATGACTATCAATAGATAAAATCGCGCGGTCAGCTTTATGGATTGATGTATTAGCACGGTTTTGTTTAGGTTGTGAACATTTGTAATCAGTAATTATGTGCAATATTTACGTACAACCCGTTTATATTTTGCTGTTTTTCGACGTCAAATCACGGACGCACATAATTAATTAACATTGATTGTGATGCCTATGGCATTCTGTAGATAAGGCGTTGACGTACTTTTCTCACCAAGCTGTAGTAACAGCTGGTGGATTGAAGGGATACAGAATCTGTAGACCATAAATCTCGTAATGTGACACTATTATTCGCATTATTGATCCTTTGATCATGCCGCATTGGAACCTCACTATCCGAGAGGCACATAGATGAGCGGAAAAACAATTCTAACATGAGGCAGAAAAGTGAAAAGGCCTGTTTAGTCATGCCTTATTAGCGTTGACTCGTCTGGATCCCGCTTTTTGGAAGTCTTATATCTTAGATTTTATATGCGTTCAAGTGTCCGTATATGTTATTATGTTTATGCATGTATGTGTGCGCGTACTATTTAAAGCTCTTTCATCGCTTTATCATTTTCATTCTGTACACTATTGCTTTTAATTTTTGCCAAAATTATGCCAGATACCCCCAATTAACTTGGCAGTTAGCGTGCAATCAGTCCACCAGTCGTTGGATTCGATCGTATGCATTGCGTGATCTTCAGAAGCTGTCCTCCGTGAGTTACACAAACACAAACAAAGACATGGGTTCAAAGAAAAATCGACTGGAAACAATGAATAGAAATACAGAGAAAGCTCTCTCTTCATGCCTTATGTTGTCAACAAGGGACTGCTGCTTGCAGCCCAGAGCGTCACCGTGCGATATTATCGGAGCTAGTTCAATATTTTCTGAGGCAGTGGCAAGTAGTGATGCGGGCACATGTAACACATCTGCACTGAGTTTAGCTATGACACCGGATGCTTGCATGCTAGCCATTGGACTGAGCAGCGGAGCTATTGTACTTTCTGACACTAGGACTACTAAGGTATAATTTGTACCAACTTTACAGCTTAAATTTTCTAACTTATCGAGCAAAGCATTCAAATATGTTTCTATGAAGGCCAAAATTAGTTAAAACTATCACAGAGTATTTAACATTGTATGCAAGTAATTTTTTTCTGTAGATGTTTTCGCATAATTGTTTTTCAAAAGATGCTTTTTGTTTAAATATTGTACAAAATTACTAATGCTTCTTCTTTTTTATATAGTTACCATTAACGGAAAAAATAACTATTAGAATTAATTTCAATTAAATTGTTTTTCTATTATATCTTGATAAGAATGAATGAAGCACATAAACGCGCCAGTTAATACCTTCAGCTAAGAACATTTAAAAAATAATACAAGTTACTATTTTTTAATTTATTTTGACAAATTATCTATTAAACATTAATTTATTGCGCGGGTGGTGGTAACACTTTCTTAAATCGAGTTTGCGAGCTTGAGATAAATACCAATCCCATTGGAATTTATCTGTTGTTCATAAAGTAACTGGCCGACTATTTCACCTGATTTATTATTGTCGTTTTTCAGTTGACATAACTGAGGAATTCTAGCATGAAGAGAATCATAAGTAGTAGAATATAGTTCAGCTTGACCGGTGGTAGACTATTGGCTATGTTTGTTTAATTCTTAGCATTTTCCTTTTTCCCTGTACGTGTTTTTACAGATAAAATTTGTTCCCAGAAGTCTCGGAAACCAAACCGAAGATAGCAAAACTCTATCGTCTGCCAATTGGTATGTAGTAAACCAGAGTTTGCTTGTATTCACACAATTAATTTAATGGTATTTATAAAAGAATCGTTATTGTAAAAATATTCATCTCATAGCATTGAATTTTTATTCCTCAAAGCTACTCTTCAGTAATTGCTAGGACTCCTACTGGTCTTATATGACTAAATTTTCCGCTTATTACAGCCTGTCTAATGATGAATTAGCTTCCCTTACTTTGAGTTCTGTTTATAAATTCTGCCATGCTCAGTTTATACTGACAAATTTATATATAATGGGACTGGTGTTTATATCAAGCTCGCAACCTTGATTTAAATTATCGTTGTTGCCGAATGCGCAATGAATTTCGTTTTATTATATAAATATTTATTTCAATGTAGCATCCGCAAATAGCGTGGTTCCTGTTTCATGATCTCAGATGGGAGGTGCCTAGTCACAAATTTATATCCAAAAAGATGCTAAATAGACCGCTTGTAGGGAAGGCTAACTGAAAATGTAGGTTAGTTTGCAAAGGAAGACTTTGTGTTACGTGTGGCAGTTTGTCGCGGTTTGTCGCAGTAGTTAGTCACAAAGTCCGAAGCAGGCGTGCCAATATATATATACATATATATATATATATATATATATATATATATATATATATATATATATATATATATATATATATAGTAAGATTGGTGTATATATTAAGCTCGGAGCCATGATTTATATAATTGTCTTCATCACCCTCGCAAACAGTGATCGTTTAATGTTGTATTGCACTTTTGACTAAAGCATAAAATTTTAGCACAACAATTTTTCGCTGGTTGTGCGGTAAATAAGTAAATTATCTGATCCCATTTTTGCCTCGTAGGGCTGTTTGTACATTTCCCTTGCACCACCATTCCGTAAGATTTTGATGAGATATTCGTTCTTGCTAAATGCGGATTTTTATTTATCTGTTTAACCAAAAATTTGAAGGAGAATTTTTTGAAATTTTTTTGATTGCTTTGGTTAGTACTTTCAACATTTTTAAAATTAATTATTTTAGATTTTGCATACACTCCATGGACACCACGCTGGTATCTTATCGTTATGCTTTATCACAGTCCAAAAACAGACAGGCCAGAATCATTGCGATGCCTCGTTTGGGAACCAGACAGGACAAAGTAATAACAGGGGTCTATTGCCCGGCTTTGAACATCTGTTCAAAATATCGACGGCAGATAACATCAATGTAAGTTCATATTTCTTTTTTTTCGTTCACGTGGTTTCTGGCTTAAATACGGGTGAGCGTAAGAATCTTATATGTCCACGAAATCTTGTTATGTTTGATATACCTTCGTTAAATCTTAAGCAGATAAGTCTGCCCAGAATTCTTGGTGAGATCCGATAGATCGGTCTGTGCTGAGGTTTCCCGACTTATTGGCATTTCAAGGGCTTCCTTTGTTGAATCATCGAAATTGTTTTGTGATCGTCATTCCATTTCACCTAGACCCAATTACAACATCGCAAATTTCAATATGTTTTTAGTCCTTCTTTTGTTGGAGACATGGAAGATGGCTGTCTTTAACTTCCAGCGCATAACCAGCTTTGTAAATCGACGCATTTTGTCGATTTGTTCATATCATTACCCATTGAGCATCGGGAAGCATAACACCTCCAGTTCTATTCGGACACTTTATGATTCGCTTTTTCTATCGAACATGGTGTTGAATCACCTATTGAATTGCCACTTATACA
Organism: Eudiplozoon nipponicum; assembly: GCA_029291075.1. NCBI lineage: Eukaryota > Metazoa > Platyhelminthes > Monogenea > Mazocraeidea > Diplozoidae > Eudiplozoon > Eudiplozoon nipponicum. The sequence continues at coordinate 37,921 of JAQBSW010002242.1, forward strand.
TCCTTCTGTTGCCACTTGTTTTCTCTGTTAGTATGGTGTCATCCCTGAAGATGGGGCTGTAAAAAAGTCACGAAAATTCTGAAATCTAGTTTCAAAAACCTTCCGGACAAAAACTGTAAGGATGGCTTCAGAGTCACAGGACAATGGAGAACTCATCAATCAATTAAAAAAAACAAGCTTTGCACCAGGAAATGTAAAGGAATAAAGATTTTACCGAGATACGAGTGCTATCTGTTGTCCCGCAACCGTTAATTGTGGTATAAGCTCGGACGGTGCAACACTACGCTAAGACAATTTCCTTTTTTAAATGTGTTTCGTTGTATTGTACTTTATTGAATTGCATTATGGGGTGGTGGTTTTCATTATAAGACGGCTGACACATCATGTACCGTCCCATTATCCCACTTTCTTCACCCAATTATATAGTGGTTAAAGGGCGTAATACCGGCTCCTACTGATGAGTCGCCAGTAAGCACGAAACGAATGTGCATGCGATTGTACTTTCCGTTCATGCTGCCTTTGGTTTATCCTTCTGGTCAAAACTGAACTAATTTGTTACTAGGTTCGCAACACCTAATAAATACTTGCATATATAATAGTTCTCCGCAACAAACAGTATTTAACCATCATGAATAAGTAGGTCTCTTTTACGTCCTTAATAATAATAAGTCTGTACCTAGAAGCATTTCACGTATTTTTTTGTGACGACTGTAGTGTCATTTTAGAAGTTTTCCACTCGTACTTATCGTCCGCACGCGCTTTATTTCGGAAGATATGTTCAAAAATAGTGTTTTCCTTAATACACTATACAATTAACTATCATTTAACAATGCAATTAGACATAGCAATGACTGTCATGTTTAATGAATGCTAAAAGATAGATTAGCTTTTATAAACTTTTTAAAGAATAAGTAGAATATTAGGTAGTAGTATAATATCGATTTAGAACTTCCACGTAATAAAAATTTGCGCATTTATATGGGGAGTATTTAGATTCAGTTGGATAAGTGAAATAAGATTTCAGCTTTCATACACCACTGGTAATGGTTGTCGTGATCTATTTTATCAAGGACTATTTAAACCAACACGATTGTGTGATAATATCACTCTTATTCCTTAATATACCTAGTTACTCACCTTTGGCTTGAGTCTACTGTGAGTAACTGGGTGACAGTGTCATTGACTATAATAGAGCTCCACAAACAGATGGAAGAAATTAAACCACTGGATGGAAGACAAACTGTGAGTGAGAATCGGCTAAAGGATAGAATGTTAAAATCTCAAATCTAATCACTAAACATCTGATTAAATAAAGATGGGGATTGGAAAAAGTTATATTTGGTTTAATATGTATATTCAACAGAACTATGAAAATAGTAAGTTGTACTTTTCAACGCCTGTTGAACTTTAACATATCGCTCCATCATCCTATAACCAATCCGTCCTCGTAGACTATCTTCTATACTGTGAGCCTATTCCCGAATCCCCCATCCGGCTAAAACGACTGCTCTAGTAACAATTCAGAAGAATAAATAAAAACAAGTAAAGGCTTGGGAGAATATAATACAAGAATCGTTTAAAAGCATTAAATCAACGCAAATAGGATTTTAGTTTCCTTATAAAAAATCTCAATGAGGTCGGTAATTTGATTCCTGACCTCGATTCGGTAATAACGTGCCGAGACAACGCAGCCTTCTACAATTCACGTTCATATGTCAGGATGAACAGACTGGATTCATCTTGTTTGAAGGTGTTGAACGCACTTTTGGGTTTCTTCATGCGTTGGCCTCACCTGCATTATCCGATATCGCATCGAATTTATTAATCAGGGTTAAGTAGAATGAGTCCCGGCTGAGCCCACAATTGTTGTTGTAATCCCATTGTGTTCAACCAGTCGTCGAACAACATAACAAAACTACCGCCAGTGTTTACTTCAAGCCCGCAAATTTTAAAGAATTTCAAGAATTGTTACCACCACTCGCGCAATCAATGTTTGCTTAATTGTATTGTGGTAATCGTCTGTTTGACCCTTAGAGATTGACCAATCATCCTAAATTCGACTCATTTGCGTTCTATACTGCGGGTCCACTCCCCTCTACCCAATCAGGTTAGTACGACTGTTCCGGTCCTGATGAAAAAGGTAAAACAAAATGTAACTGTTTTAATGGTAGCAATTTATGGGACTATTAAAATAAAGTGCAAAATTAAACATTAGTTCGATTTTAAACGAAAAATTTATCTAAATATATACTCAGCTATCGCAATAAATAGGCACACCAAAAAATATACATATATGAATTCTTTAAACAAAAATTTGCGAGCTATAAATAAACATCAATCCAAGTGTATCTAACCAGTCGCATCACAGCAAAATTACCGTATGTCGCACTTACTGACGTGCTTCAACCTTCCATGATTGTCATCAGAGCACGACGGTAAAATAATTAGTAAGGATTAATCCACAATACATATATCAAATACCAAATTAGATGTACGACTCTCGCCTTTATTAATCTCACATATATTTTACCCGACTGAAACTTTCGGCTGTATAATTTTTGTGCAGTCACGAACATAAAATTATCGCGGCTTTCACCACACGTAGAAGGCATACAGCTAAACAATCACTGATTACGCGGGTGATTCAAATGAAGTGTTCCATAGCTGCGGTGTCGCGTTTCGCCTATATATTAACAGGCAATCCATTAACAAAATGTCATGGAATTTTATTTCTTTTTATTTATTTTTTGGAAATGTTGCCTACTGATATTTAGGAACAAATTAGTAAGGATAGCTACAAGTTGTCTAAACAATCGCACTCAATTGAACTGTCTCCAAAAGCGGATGAACGTCTCATTCTACTTGCATCTACATCAGAAGATGCCACAACTAGTGTGTGGGCATTGACTTGCGAAATTTCTGTTTCTGCGTAAGTTTAGCTCTTGTTCTATAAGCACAGTTTAGGTTTTACATTTTGTTTCTGTTTCTGTGAGGCTCATTAATCTTGCATATATCATGGAATATATCAGACGTTAAATTTAATGCCATTAACATCTATTGATTGTATTTTCTCTTATCGGAGTTGTAGATCTGTTTTTGATAAATTGTTGGCGAATTAAGTTTAACATCCAATGATTTCTTTGTATACTAAAAGCCTTTTATCATTCAAGAATAGACACGTACACTTTGTATTCTTGGGTTTATATTTCATGTAAATAATAAGTATACAACCTGGTTTTTCTCATTGTGCTAATCCAATAAACGTAGTCGTTTTGTTGTATTTTAGATTACATTAGTTGTAAAGTGGTTTTGCCACGTACGAGGCTCGAATCGAGATAAATATGCTTTTGAATCCTGGAATCTATCCATTGCAATACCCTGTCACACATTGATCATGCTTACTAAACTGAAGTCTGCGGGCCTGGATATAGCACAAAACTATAATTTTGTTTAATCGATGAAAATAATAATTTAAAATGACAATAAATTTCATGCACTGACGCGTTTCAACTAAACGCTTTCGTTTTCGGAGCACGGCGGGATGAAACTGCACTCGTAAGCGAAGATGCTGCTTTAATTTGGGTATTTATTTCAGGCTCGCAAACGTGATTTAAATAAAAGATAACTAGACAACTGGCGTACCTTTATCACATTTTATATACATATCTATATGAAGCACAATAAATTCTTTGCAACGAAACTGAAAAAAAGATTGCTGCAGAAAGTTTTAATAAAATATTCATAACGTAATTTAAAATCGATTGGATTAATGATTAAGTAATTTTAAATAATTATTTGAGAAGTCAGTCTTTTAACGTAGACAGTGTTTAATTTCTAATCTAATTAAAAGTTCTATTGAATTTTTAAAATATCGTATAGAATGAATTTTATTCAAGGCTATTAACCGATACTTTTGGAAAATATATTTTTCGCTTTACCCGCCTAAATTGAAGTGTTTTTTATTAAATTACCAGTATAACTTTTTTATTTTAAATTAAAGTGGTAGTTCTGATAAGATCGGCTCGACGAAGCACTACAACCACGTGATTGGGCATCGTGTTTTACATCTCAGTTTGAATTGGGTGCGTCGTCCGTTGACCTGCTGTGTTTGGCACTGTGATCGTGGAGAGCTATTGACGGCTGGCCTCGATGGTTACGTTGCGTTTTGGGCAGTTCGTAGTAAAAACTTAACCGAGGATGCAAACCTGCCTCCAGTAAGATACTGTTTACTGCGGTGAACTAATATATATATGCAATTGTGTATCAAATGTTACGAATCTTGTAATGTTTTAGTTCAAATAGGACCAGAAAGATAAACCAAAGTCAGCATGAACGGAAGGTATAATCTCATGTGCACATACGCTTCGTGGTTACTGGTGACTTAGCAGTGGGAGCCGGTATTACGCTCTACACCCACTATATATTTGGGTGAGGAAAAGAGGACTGTACAATCTCCTATACGAATGTGTAAACCTGCAGTGGTGGAGCCAACTTCATATAAATTCTTGGACAATGCGACTTCAAAGCCAACTCGATGTATAATATATACACCGAATAAGTACGTGGTACCAACACAATGGATTTCAAGATTTGCTTCATTTCACAAACATTTGAGTACTACAATTACTTATGAACACCTCAGATCAATACACATGAGATTATACCTTCCGTTAATACTATATTTGGTTTATCCTTCTGCTCCTATTTCAAATGCCTCTTCCGGTAGATGCGGATTAGTAATGGCTAGGTTAACATTGAACTGCTTAGGCCAAAATCTAATATTAATCATTTCTTATTTTTATATCCACAGTTTGGAATTCTTTTCTTCAACTCCGGTTTTCTGATTTTATTCATCTTGACGAAAATGTATGGTTCAGTTCATAATGAATTTGGCATAGCCATGAGGCTATTTGATTATATCGCTTGTTGAAATTTTATGCTAAATCTTGATAAATATTCCTAATCAATATTAAGGCACGACCGTGAATTTACCTGGGACAGACAAAGCATACGCTAACGAATATATAGCCACATATCTCATTGTATTAATGAAACATTACAAAATTGTATTTCGATTCGATTGCGAATATCGTTTTTTCAACTACTTGTAGTATGTAGCCATAATTTCTTTCTGTATGAATATAGATTGCGTAAGATAGCAATTACAAATTATCTACTAGAACGATTGCTGTTTCAATGGACACACGTAAATAATAGCTAGATTTGCTATTGCATGCGATAACTATTCGTTTTACACACTCAATGTAAATGACGTAACTGAGATGGGGAAGACCCATAATTCAGAAACACTCGTCATAAAAACATGCCATGAGTGATAAAAACCGAAGTCCGAAAGACTAATGCACATGTTAAATTACAATTCAAACCACTAGGTTGTACTCAAAATAGACAAGTTAATAACAGTTATTGGCGCACGCCACGCATGTTACCGTCGTGCTCTGATGACAATCATGGAAGGTTGAAGCCCGACCTATTGAAATTATTCTAATAATACAATATTTATAAGTAATAATTTGGCTGATGCGTGCAAAGGGTAAATTAATGTCTATTGACTGCAGTTTCATTTAGATGTACGTACATGTGTATCAAAACAATAATTTAACCAAGTTTTTTAGTTAAGCATACACATACACATGCACATGGCGTGCGCCAATAACTGTTATTAACTTGTCTATTTTGAGTACAACCTAGTGGTTTGAATTGTAATTTAGCATGAGCATTAGTCTTTCGGACTTCTGGTTTTATCATTCATGGCATGTTTTTATGGTGAGTATTTCTGAATAATGGGTCTCTCCCATCTCAGTTACGTCATTTACATTGAGAATGTAAAACGAATAGTTATCGCATGCAATTGATAAATTATAATTCAGCCCCTCTGGTCTAAATTAGTTATGCTGAAAACAACGGTTATGAAAATGCTAACACACACACACACACATGTGACACTCGAATATCTAATGAAAGGTCAGTCTGAGGTATATAAATATTATGACTAGAGGAAATAACGCGCTTGCTTCATTTTTTCCTCAAATGCAACTGATGAAGACCTACGGTAAAGTAGGTCGAAATATATTGCAAAAAGAAAATTACTGGAACAATGAAAACGCAGATCAGGTAATTTTAAATGAATGACTGTTGGACAGACACCGAACCTGAGCATATCCCTCTGACTGCGCCAAATATGACGACGCTTGCAGTCTCGTTTTTATCAAGGATACCAGTCTCGCAGGTAAAGACATTGAGGATGAGCTCGAAGAATGCAAAGAAGTTATTATCAGGGATGCAACGGACAAGTTAGGGATGTCAAATTCTATGGATTCTTTCAAACACTAGACCCAGTGAGTATTTTAATACTTAGACGGGTACGAACTTGGAACCAGGGAAGCGCTCACTGGATAATAGAACTAGAATCTCTTGTCAAGTAATTGCTTGGTAGAGATTTACATATTAGTATTATAAAACATAAACTGCCTGTTAATTGCTTCCACAAATATTTAATTAAGTAAAAGCATTAGAAACGAGTTCTGCTATAACGGGGAGGATCTCAATTTGGACTTCAGGTATTTCAATTTCAGTTTTCGGTTTTAATGTATTCTCTTTCGTCTATGTACACTACGGGATTCAATAAGATATCAAGCTATCATACCGATTAATTTCAAATAAAATTATTTGTACTGAGCGTTAATTTTACGAGATGGACGGTAGCTACATGTATGAGGATACATGGCACATGACCATGAGCCTCAAGAAAGAAAGCCTCAGAGAAAATTTTGAGGAGGATGGTTTTCTCAGCTTAAAGATGAATCCCAGTGTTCTAGTATTGATGAATATCCTAGTAACATAATAAGTGCGACATTGTCCTCACGAGTTGAGAGCCTTTACTTTTGTAGCATAAACTTCAGACGTCCCCAAACGCCCGGACTTTTGTAAACTCATATAGATTGTGTAGCAGTCAGGTATAGTTGGCACTGCTGTATCCATAATTGTCGTTCGATTAGGAAAACGTATAACAGTCTAGACTATGAACTCACTCGTTTTAGATTTACACTCACATTTTTAAGAAATCTTACTGAGAATAAGCTTTAAATTCATGTTAGCAAACACGAACAACGTCGTTTTAGCAAGTATATGAACATTTTCTTAAATCAAATTTAACTGGCTTTGATGGTTAAAATAGGATTCGTTATGCAAAATCCAGTCAATTCCGTTGGTGGCATTGTAGGTTCTTATCGAATTGGTCTTTGGGTATTTTGATAAACTCGGCTGATGATAATATTACTAGTAAGACTATTAGACGCGAATTTGAGCAATCACAAAGCTGATCTTTAATTCTTTTGGACTATTTAAGCTAAAGAGATGGAATACGCGTTCCAGTTTGGCAACATACTAGGTTTGTTCCAGCTTGTTTGCGCAACTTAAGAATTATAAATGTATAATGCGATTAGTAAGTTTATAACTGTACATTGAATTTCGGCTATAAACCTTTTTAAATTTATAAATTAATTGATTTTATTGGTTTGTTCCTTCTTTAATCACTATAGACACGCCCTCTGCGGTACATTAGCACTAACCGATGTGCTATTAACGCTATATCGTTGCGTGCACCAGGATATGCTGGAGTTTTAATACGTCAAGCTGCTTCTGACACAGACGATATTTGTGCGGTTGGGTGCTGGGACGGCAGTGTACGCTTGGCATTGTGCTCAACTGGTGTCATCTTCAAAGTCAGATAATTTGTTTTTCTTTAATTATATTTTCTGTTATTCAGAATATTGGCAGTCCGATTACACTGCATCGGACAGTCACAAACCAAGGGACACTTGTACAGATAAATATATGGAGCAATATAATGGAAATAAGTAGTAGACCAGGCTAAGTCTGCGTCAAGCCAATTGCTTCTCCGAAACCCTTTGTACGTGAGAACTTTATCTCACTTCATGTATGCAATCGTGCATGAATTATATATATATATATATATATATATATATATATATATATATATATGTGTGTGTGTGTGTATTTTAGCATGTAAGTATATACGTAAGTACGTATGCAGCTAAACTACGAGTGTTATTTAGGGTAAAACACTTGCCGTTACCAGAAATCAAAAGAAACAGCCGTTAATGTCGACATCAAATATTATTTACCAATATACCTGCGGAAGCTGTCGATCAACTTACGTAGGCCGATCGACCAGACGGTTAATTACTCGAATGAGAGAACATTGTAACTTAGACGCCTGTTTTAAATCAAATGGTGAATGCACATCTGAAAATGCGCAACACATCGTTGAAACATCAAACGTATGTTCTCCAGACGTAGAATCTGAAATACTTACTAAATGCAATAACAAAAGGGAGCAAGCCACATACGAAGCCTTATAGATAAACAAATTGCAGCCGGATTTATGCAAGCAGAAAAAACATGTTAAGGAATTGAACTTGAACTGGAGGTGACGCAAGCAATTGATTTGTATCCTTTTCTTCACTCCATTTATGTTTACATATTTCAATCTTGTTTTTCTTCCAATTTATACATACATATATATATATATATATATATATATATATATATATATATATATATATATATAAAGACATGTTCATTAGTAGTAGATTTAGATTAAACCTAGAATGAAGTTACAACTATCAAAATAAAAATACCTTTTAATGGGAGAACCCTTTACTATTATTCACTTTTTGTGTTTAAGTTTAATAGCTTCAATCCAACGCCTTTTGATTTCCTTCTCTGTCAACAATCTCACAAGAGGAGGAACGTGCCTTTGCGTGTTACTGTCGACAGTTTACCTATTTATGCACTTTATAAACTTGGAGTTTTGTATATTTTAGGATCGCTAGCTTCAATTAAATAATTTTTCTCATTAGCTGCGCAATCATTGATTATTGAATTTAATTATTTGCAATAAGTAAAGGCATACCTAGACTGAGATACATTCGCGATGTGTGAAATACAGTTGCAGAAAGATTAGTGTTTGACTCATGGTAGTTGGTTTTTGCCGTTCTCCACTTACGTATCATCAAGTTACCGTTAGGTTGCATTAATTTAATGATATTGTTCAGCCAACAAATGGCATTTTGTTGCCATTTTCAAAGAATATCTGCTCTTACAACGTGCGTTACTTTTGGTTATAAAACAAATCAATTTTATTGCGCAGCTTCTTTCGTAACCTAACAGACATGTTTTTCACAAATAATATTTGGTTGGTCGTGGATTTCAAAGAATGATTATGTTGTTCATTTGTGGGCATTTGATAAAAGCCACTCGTATCCGTTTCCTTTCTCCTTGTACAGGGTATTACAATTAACTTAAATTATGCTTATTGGCAAGTTACAACCTACTCGGGCGCCATCATTGCACGTAGATTACTTATACGTTGATAATCACGCTGCACTTTAGACATGAACATGTTTTGAAAAAACGAGCAACAACTATACAATGAAGGATAAACCAAAGGCAGCATGTACGGAAAGTATAATCTCATACACATTCGTTTCGTGCTTATTGGCGACTCATCAGTAGGAGCCGGTATTACGCCCTTTAACCACTATATATTTGGTAGAAGAATGTGGAATAATAGGACGGTACAATCTCCTAGTGGAATAATAGGACGGTACAATCTCCTATGTGGAATAATAGGACGGTACAATCTCCTATGTGGAATAATAGGACGGTACAATCTCCTAAGTGGAATAATAGGACGGTACAATCTCCTGAGTGGAATAATAGGATAGTACCTAGTAACACATTAGTTCAGTTGTGACCAGAAGGATAAATCAAAGGCAGCAAGAACGGAAGGTATAATCTCATGCGCATTCGTTTCGTGCTTACTGCCTTTGGTTTATCCTTCTGGTCACAACTGAACTAATTTGTTACTAGGTTCGCAAAACCTAATACATGCATATATATTAGTTCTTCGCAACAAACAGTATTTAGCTATACAATGATTACCTTTGTCAGTATAAACTACGAATTGTATAGTGTAGAAAAGGCAAATCATCCAGTAAAACCAGTTTCGTCCTTATTGGGAACTCATCACGTACTGGCCAGAATTTTATCGCGGACAGTGATAGAGCCTAAACACGTCTGTTTCGAAATCTCAATGAGGACGAAAACGGTCTACTGGATAAATCACCTTTTCTACACTATAAAATTCTTAGTTTATACTGAAAAATGTATGTACTTTATGGGTCATTTGTTTATATCAAAGTCGCAACCTTGATTATAGTAAATGTTATCACCGTCCGCGAAAGCAGTGTTCATTTAACTATAAAATGCGTAGTTTATACTGACACGTGTGTATTTATAATGTGACTGGTTTTTACATCAAGATCGCAACCTTCATTTAAATAATTGTTATCAGTGCCCGCGCAACCAATGGTCGTTTAATTTGAATAAATTTTCTGTTCAATGCCACTTCCCCAGGCAGCGTGATGTCCGTCATATCATGAAAGATTGGAGGTGGTTAGTTGGAACCTGATGTCTAAAGAGATACTATATAGGCTCCACGTGAAGGAAAGGCTAGCCAATAAATGTTAGTTAGAAAATTACCTGAAAATTTTGTGTAGCGTGCGGCAGAGCAAAAATTTCCGAAACAGCCCTGCCCAGGTTCGAGTCCTGTCCGCGGCAAATTCTGGACAATACGTGAAGAATTCTAAATATGTACAAAATCAGTCTACTGAATAAATTTTCTTTTCTACACTATACAATGTTTAGTTTATACTGCTATATATATAGTTTGACTTTTGCTTACACCAAGATCGAAACCTTGATTTAAATAACTATTATATCCAATGGTTGTAATTACTGAAGTGTTAGCCGTGCGGCTTAATATTTTTTGCTACCGGCACAACATTTACGCTTGTTTTACTAAACTGGCTATTTATTTGAACATTAGTAATGATTTTTATTCCAACAAAGTTTTGCGACTTAAATTAAATAATACAATATATCTTTACCTGTTGTGAGCTAAACTAAAACCAAAATGATATATGCTTGACTTTTCATTTGAGATTTATCGAAATTACCGTGTTAAATCATTCAGGTCTTGTGAAATAAATCCAGTTTTCTTATTTAGTGTTTGCTTTAACCTCGATAGCGCTATTGAGAACATACTTGTAGATAAATAGAAGTTACATAATGAGAAAACGTGTGAATGCGACAAATTTCGATTTTAGCTGAATATAAGTAGTACAAATTAGGATGTACCAGGTGTAAATGGCAAGGTGTCTGAGATATATATTTATTGTCGTAGCTGAAATAAACTGTACATGCATAATGATTTGAACTTCCTTTTCTTTCATTTTGCTAAGACTTAATATTAATTTTCCGCTTATTTCTATTAATCATTACCTACCAGATTTTCTGGAGTTACATGTTCTAGCAGCCAATACAAAAGCCGTACGAAGCTAACATTTGTCTTTGTTTCATGAGACTGACCTTGGGGAACACATTTTCTTGAAAGAAATGAATAACACATAGTTTACATAAGCAAGTACATCATACATTGTTTTTGAATGTCTCTTAATTTATCAATATTACTGATGCTTTGTTAGTACTAATTATTTTTCATTTCACTCAACTGTAATATTACATAATGTATTCGTCTTTTTACGTTTCAGATTCTGCATGCACACGCAAGTGCGGTAGTTGGATTAGATTTTCTTCATGAGACCAGCCATTTGGCTTACAATGAAGCAGTCGATTCTCTCCATGGTCAAGGTTCCAGTGTAAAATTGTTAGGTGTGACCAAACGAAATGTTCAAATGGCCAGTGCAGGCTATCTTGGCGATATCATGCTTTGGAGTGCCGGAGATACGGATTTCTCGTGGCTCGGCAGTCCGCAAATTGACACCGCCCAAAAGGTATTTTCTCAGTGATGCGGTTTTGCGCAAAGTTAGGTTTGCGATATTATGCGCATATAGCAGGACCATTTTCTATCTGATAATTTAAATAAGCAGCATGCTCTACTTTTATAATGAGGAGAGTGGGCTTTCGACTGAGTACTTTTTTAATTGTAACAATAATTTTTCATTGGAATATTACATTTTCTACATACCTCGTGACAAATTTAAACAAAAAATCTAAGCCAAATAGAAATCGTATTATATTGTTCAATCGATATTATAGTTATGTATTTTACCTTAACTATAACGCTGCTGCATTGAGTCACGGTTTCTTTAAACACTTAATATCTATCTCTCTGTAGTTAACATTTTTGTATCTTTCACTGTGTTTAAGTCGAGTGGAAGGTAATTGACTGACCTTACCTGATCTGCGTTTTTACTAACGCATCTTTTATTGTTCCAGTATTTTTCTTTTTTTTAAATATTTCAACTGCCTTTATAGGTAGCCTTTTTCAGTTGGTCCATCTTCACAAGTTTAACAAATGAAACTAATGAAACAAGCGCGTTATTTCCTCTATCCATATTATTTGTACTTCAGACTGAACTTTTACTAACTATTCGCGTGTCAAATTTGTGTGTGCATTTCCGTTAATGTTATTTTCGTCTAACTAAGTGAGACTAGAGTGGCTGAATGAGAATTTACCATTTGCATGCGTTAACTATTCGTTTTATGCACTCAATTTAAAATGGTGTAACTGAAATTAATTTTAAATTGAGTGTATAAAACGAATAGTTATGTATGCAAATGGTGAATTCTTATTCAGCCATTCTAGATATATATATATATATATATATATATATATATATATATATATATATATATATATATCGTTTAGTCAGTCTTTCCGTCAAGTTAGACTTATTTGGCATTGCTTTCAACCAACTGGCCACACCCGATCTATTATGATATAAAAGGCACCGCGCTGCTTGTGTATATTACATTGAGAAAAAGTTTTATTGTAGGATTTTATTTTAGACATTTTATTAGCATAAATTAAGTATTGCGAAGGATAGGAAATAAAATTCATTAAGTAGACCTGTTTCTTCCTTGTCGAGCACGCACAATGTACTTTCCAAAACTGCCGCAACCGGTACTCGAACTCATGCAAATTTACTTCAGATTCAAGTATCTTATCCACGGTGCCGTTCAAGACGCACACTACCTGAAATTTTCAATTTTGTGGCAGTGGTTTTGTTAGGCTTTCTTTTATGCTTTGCCTATTTGAATCGCTTTTGAACTAAAGTTTCGACTGACCGTCTACAATCTGCTTTTATGGAACAAACCTCACGCTATACGTGGCCGTGATGTTGAGTTAAATCCAACTATAATCAAATAAAACACAATGGGAAACATTCGTCTACCAGCGTCGGTTCTATATAGGAATTATTATTTTTGGTTGGAAAATGCGCAATTTAGGATCGAATCGAGCTCAGTTTTATTGTTGTTACAGATTTTTTGTAGAATTATCTTTTTAATTTTTTTCTTAAATGGGCAGAGTAAATGGCGAGATTTGGTCTTGTTTATGAAGCGAAAAATGAAAATGGCATGGAATCTGTATTGCAGAGATCTAGGTTGCTTTACTTCTGAGTTTTACTCAAGCATGTAGCTTATTCTGAACGAGATCCTTCCTTTTAAAAATCACTCACCTTTAAGGTTAAAGAAACATTTGTCACGCTGGCGGTGATAACGATAACTTAAATTATGGTTGCGATTTCAATGTTAATACGTCTGAATGTATTCATCTATTTGTAGTGTAAAATAAGCATTGTTTAACATAGAAAAAGCAATTCATCCAGTAGACGGGATTCGTCATTATTGGGAACTCCAGAATCTGCCGCAGACAGGGCTCGAATCTGGCCACATTTGCTTCGGCATCTGTTGTTATAACAACTGAGCCAACCTGGTGAAGCCAATATGGCATCCCTTTGGAACTAAAGTTCCAAATAACCTCCCGCAATCCGTCGTTTTAGAATAGACACAACGTTACCTGGGAAGGTTGTATTTAATTGGACATTTATATAATTAAATGAACATTGGTATCGCGGCAGTCATAGCAACTATTCTAATCTGGATTACGAAACATCAGTCCCATTATATACATGCATTTTTCAGTATAAACTAAGCATTATATAACGTAGAAAAGGCAATTCATTGAGTAGACCGCTTTCGTCCTCATGTACAGTTCAGAATTTTAACATGCGGCAGGGTGGCTCAGTGGTTGAGAAACGGATTCCGGTAACTAACATTTTTGTCGACTTTTATTATTATTATTATTATTATTATTATTATTATTATTATTATTATTATTATTATTATTACTATTATTATTATTATTATTATTACTATTACTAGTTTATATTATTGTTTCAAAATTTTCTTGTGGCTATGTAGCAATGAATAATCAGGTATTAAAGATTGTCATATTGCTGTACTTGACGAGAGTGATGATGATATTAGCATATAATGTAAACATATTTTTTCTTTGTTTACTTATAAAGTGATATACCCGTCAGCTTCAAGTGTGCTTGTGGCAATATGCTTGGAAATAAAGTTTTTATACCAAAATGCTTTAGAACCGGCAAAGGAAGCAAGTCTACTGCTTGTATGAAGATAATAACTACGCTTCCGTGCCAAGAACCTGGCTTGACTAACGCTCTCCCCTTCACCTTCCAATGAGCTGTTGAATATTTTTACAATGAATGATAGTCAACAGCAGAATTGATTCGACAATATCAACTGCTTGTACGGAAACGATAGTTAAATTCCTTAAGTTTCGGCAAGTTTCCTAATAATTCTGATGGTTAAACCGGTTATGTCTCGACGGCCGCTAGGCCAGACACTTCTTGGGCTACGGAATAAGTAACTTGAACGTGTCTAATTATTCTAGAAAAACATGATTGATCAGTCTGTGCTTAGCGGAAGTAGTTGACTTTTGATGTCCTTATTTTCCTCTTTTTCACTTATCGCCAAATATCGTACTTATAGAATATTAAAGGTCCTGCTGGTTTTGGCCATGGCGGCAGAGTTCTGGCCTATCTTATCAGTTCAGGACACTACAACTCGATGACGAATCAAGCTTCTGATTTAATTCATAATGACAACGATGAAGAGTATTCACCTTCGGTCTCATTGTACGACAGATTTCAATCACAACAGCAACAACAACAACAACAACAACAGATGGAATGTTATGAAGAGTCACAGCTATTCACCGGAAGTGATAACAGTCGGTCAGTTGCGACGCCTAAATATTTGCTAGCACATTCTGGTGGGGCTGAATTAGGAGATTGTGGCCATATAGCTGTGTGGTCTGGCCAATTGGGCGCTATAGAGAAAAGAAATTGCAATCAAACAAACTATGTCAAAGGTAAGTGTTGTTATCACACATTTCAGAATTGAAGGTAGATTTCGCCAAGCTCTGCAGCTGATATACATAATTTGCTCTCTATATTGTGGTTATATTTGCTAATATTTTATCGGCCGAAACATTGAATCATTCACTTCAGTCTGGGGTCTAATAAACTTCCGTATGTTTAAGAAGAATATTCGCCGTCCCGCACTTCATTTTAAATTGGCGGTTCTTGTGAACCGCAGCATATTTCAGCATGTTGGCATATTTTCGCCAGCAGCAATAAGTAGAAAAATTGAAATTAATGATGGCATTTTTTGCTGCCGCTTATAATTTTTCATTAATTCAAGTATATTTACCTTAAATAGGGATCTATCGAATAATTTAAGCTTTCGCCAGTTACACCTACTAATGATTGACCATGCTCCTTGTTCATCATCAGAACGCAAAAAAATTAAATTCTCATTTTGTAGGTTAAGTTACTTAGATGAAATTGGCCGGGAGTTTAAAGTCAGCCAAGCCGTTACCAACGTATTAATCAGATCAAACCTATAAAACATAATAATTACTGGGGGAAAACTCCTAAGGTAATAGAATTCACTTATCAGACGAGCTATAACTTGGGTTTGCGGCTGCTATTAAACAGTCAATATGTCAAATAACATTTGAACTAAAAAAATTCAGTATTGAAGCAATATTATTTTATTATTCATTATAATGAGAACAAACTTTATTGGAACAATAAAGAAATCCTAAAATATTTCGAAATACTTATGATTGCTCGACTAATATTTCTATTAACAGGCCTAGAAATACCAAAATGAAATCGGCCTCGATTAATTACTGCACTCTCAAATCAGAAGAAGTCAGTAACTCAATTCAGGGAACTTATAAAGCGGAACACAGTATTTAATATAATGTCACAGAAGAAGAAAAGCATTTTTCATTTATCGTAGCATACCAACCTGAAATATTATAGATCATGCTGTAATATTTATTGAACCGAACTGTTTAACTCAGATTTTAACAGTAGTTTTATACATTTCTAAAGCATGCCTATGTATAGTAGCGATATTCAATTTCGTGGCTTTAAATAATGGTTCTGAGTTTTAAAGAATATGAAATAAATTTACTGAAATATTATTTTAGTGAATACAACTAATGGACGTAATATATATCCCATAATGGTAGATTGGAGTCGGCTATTTATAAAAATCGATCATCATATAGGCTATTATAAAAATGAAAATTGTATCCAATTCATTGCTTTCGAAGTGTGGAAGATGAGTTGAACGATTCTGAAGCAAATAGCCATTGATTTGAATTTTGATAGATGCAAATCTAACTAATAATGAATAATGCCATATTGTATGTACAGTTTGTACCCAGGTCGTGCAGCTCATCGAGTAAGCCACGAAAAGCGCTTATTAATCACCCAGTTCAGTTTGATACTAAAATTTTCTGGTGCGTCTTTACTTCTAGTTTATCCTCAGTTGGATTAGCTTCAGTTTAAAGTTCCAATATGCCATTCCAGTCTGTTATTATTGGACAGATGCCATGTCAATTAGGATAGTAATACTGATTTAAAGCACAGTGGTTATATAAGTCAGCAAATAATATTCATATACTAGGCCGAGTTTGTCCTTATTGGGTACTGGTCCAATTTCAACTGGCCGTAATATGAACCAGGGAGAATATGATTCATAGTCATAAAATCCGTTCCCTTTATCCTCGAATTCGCGCATTGCATATTATTTGCAATTTTATACAAGCATATTTTTGTTTAACCATTCATTCAAGTGGATCCTCGTTATCATCACTTTCAACTGACCATCCCCGATCTATGATTTGAAGACAGCTACCAAGCCAACGGGGGAAGCAATATTGAATGCATACATGCATACACACAATTAGAAATATAAGTCTCCCGCATGTGTGTTTCAGTAGAGCCTTCGTAATAAGGCGCAATAAACCAAGACTCCTCTGGATCTCGTTTGCCGCTGCACCACCAGATTTTCGCCCATTCGGAATCATGAATAATCGGAGCTTGTTTAAACACAATTACGTCAACTATAATGTAAATTATAGTAGCCGGCCACGAAGCAGCTGTTCCAGCCGTCCATCGGAGTTGCCTTGGTGGTCTATAATGTTAGATGTTTCATTGGCGTTCTCAAGCAACATCTGAGTCAACGCGATCAACGCTCCACAACTATGTCCAAAGATTCTGATACATAAAAAAGCAGCCGAATACAACTGGTTTGCTTGTATATTTAGCTCTTGAATTATGTCCTCTGATGATTAGCTGGAAACGAAATTAACGAAGCCGTGTAGATACATCGATTTATAAATTTGTTTTGCGTTGGTTGTTGTTGTTGTTGTAGGACACCGACATTTTACTTCTCTTGAAGACCTTCGATGTAATGCTTAAGCAAATAGTCGGCTGATTTCAGAAAGGTTTTCAAAATTCTCCAAAGGAAGCTGCATCGCGGCTAATACGGCCATAATTAGCGGTGGAAAGCGATCCATCTAGTTTCTGCTGAATTTCTATGTTGACGAACTTAATAACTGGTG
The DNA here is from genome assembly GCA_029291075.1 of Eudiplozoon nipponicum. Taxonomy (NCBI): domain Eukaryota; kingdom Metazoa; phylum Platyhelminthes; class Monogenea; order Mazocraeidea; family Diplozoidae; genus Eudiplozoon; species Eudiplozoon nipponicum. The sequence goes on from JAQBSW010002242.1 coordinate 55,787, forward strand.
GCAGGGCATCGTTAATTCCTGTCTTATGCTTTGTGTGAAAACAGATCTTATCGACAATTTTTGAAGCTTTTCGCTTCAGACAGTTGCGGATAGAAAAGTCTTTGACGCAATTAATGGTTATCTCCAGGTCGTTCTCTTTTTTGCCAACGAAATAGCATCTATAGCAAATTAGATTACAGCGATCCTGCACTCACCACTGATCTCAATCCTTAGTGTGTTGTGGGACCTCATTAGAGACTGCATTGGTGACATAATTTGAATAGGTGTAAGTCATGACACATTTCTTTGGATGTTAGAGCTAACAAAAGAGCGTTAATAAAGATGTTTTATAATACAATTTTATGTGAATAAGCTTTTTTCAGAGACGATATTTTACATATTTTGCCATAGCATCTTGCCCCACCAACAAATTATCATTCATTCCTGACAGATTGTTCCATACAAATTACGGCAATCGGTCTGCACAAATCCTTGTTATCCTCTATTAATTCAAACTTGAAGAAGTGCGAATGAAGGTAATCGATTCTGGTGCCTTTGCCATCTTTAATGCAATCGAAAACTATTGTCACCTTTCCAAAACAAGGAGTTTAGATATCCATCTCGTAACCAGATCGATAAATTACCTCATCAGTAATCCTTCCGTTTGCAATATATGACAGATTAAGTATAATTGAAATTTTTTTTACCTACCGCAATTTATAAACGGTTGGCATTGTCCCTTTGTAGAATGATTACCTCTAATACGTTTGATCTGTGCTTTCAGTATGCAGAGTTTGAAATGCTTCGACGCGGTTTTTAATTCACTGCAAACATCAAGTCTGAGTTTATCCTCGACAAATTCCTTTCGAAACATATAGCCCAGAGGATAATCCATTTGTTTTTCAGAATAGATTGCTTGTTGAAGACAATTTTCATTAGTTGAAATAGAAAAGAATATCGCAATTTTTATTGTTGGAGGAATACCCAAACTTGCTTTGGCTTTTTTCCACAGAATTCCAGATGCTTATTAGAACACTCTCGGTTAAATTTCTGCATGGCTCAGTGGAGGCGTAAGTATCCATGATTGCTTATGCACATTTATACCCGTTTTCTGTGCATTGAATGTCGAATAGAATAAGGAGACCGCATAGACAGAAATTTCAGTCTGTTTCTTGCAACGAAAAGATTGGTCAGATCTATTTATCAATAAGTAAAGCACTAGGGAACGAGGTCAACCACTGTCTGCTTATCAGAACGTAGTAGATTTGAGTACGTCAACTTTGTTATAAAATATTGTTCATTACGACCAGGTACTGGCTAGGGGAAAAATAGATGAACCTGGCTGCGTTTAAACGGTTATTGTCAACCATAATTTATTTATTGCGCAGTCTTAACCTGTATTGGAGTACAAATCAACGTTAACCAGTATAATGTCCAAACACGGCTTTTATTAAAAGAAAAACGCTGATAGCCTACCAGATATATTATCCAATTTGAAATAAGAAAAATCAAGAGTTGGCATGCACGCTTATGACTTCCAGAATCAGATTGTTCAAGGCAGATTCTTGTATAAGCCAGAATAGTGTTTATTGCTTTTTAGACAGGTATGGCTTTTGCTCTAACACTGGATAGAGTTTGACCAAATTGTCTGGCTAGATCACATCAGCATTGGGACGGGAGAAGATTTTCCTTTTCCAATGTTCCTGACTCAAATTCGATACATTTTGGAATGATTCAGTCATCCGTAGTCTCCTGTAGGCAAACAGTGTTGTTACCGTATTTCTGGTAATTGGGCAGTCACAAAAGACAGCCTAGTTAACGAGGCAAAACCGATCACTACCAAGTCCTACAGGATAAAACATATTTAGGCTTAAGTGGCACATAAAGACCAGCGAAGGCTGCTAGAAGTCCACCGTGTGCATTTTTGTGTTTTCTGCTCCAGTATAATGGAGGTAGCGTCGCAAGTCGCCTTCATTCCAATCATCCCCGGAGCAGGTGCATCTGATCGTGGCTTATTACGACATCCACCGTCGGAACAGAGCAACCTATCTAGCACTCACTGACTTCTGGTTCAACGTTTATTTATTCCCCGAAGAATATGCGACGACATTGGTTCTTTCCTAGAATCGCATAAATCGCCTTTACCAAGTGAGTCCCAAATTTCGAGCCCATAAGCAGTAACTCCTGTTCGTATAGCCATTTCGCAAGATTCGGCAGCTGTTTCCCGTTGTTTTGCACGCTGGTCAATAAAGGTTGGCATTATTAATTTTGCATTATGGTTACTTGAGGGCTAAAGAAGAATGTTAGTCACCAATTTGTAAGAGCAATTGAGGATTTTTATTCAGTTACCATTATGTTAAATTAATTTTCACTCAGAGCAGTACACTGTTTATGCAGAGGATTGTTGCCTTGGAGGAGTTGGTGTATTTTGAAACCGGCACATACCGTTGTTCGTACAACTTGCACCTATTTTAACTAGTGTAGTTTATCAAATGTTATTTGCATTGTTGCTTGTTTACATCTTAATATTTTTTGATTCTGGAATTTCATTAAATGCGATGCAATTAATGCGCAGGTATGCTGAAGATGCGAGGCATAATATAATTGATCTTAATTTTATCATATTTAAAGTAGTCCATGGAATAACATTTTCTAATAATTCTTATTTCTACCACTATCTACAGCCATTATTCTGGATTCGTTTATATTTTCACTCATGCAATCCGAACTTTATATTTGTCGTAACCAGTCCTCTCTTAGCTATGTCTGTCTTGATTTAGACAATTTAGACTACTTCTTTTTTAGTAACGCCATGCGATGTGGCATCGCTTTCGTTGTGAATGTGTCTGCAATAAATGGGTGTTTCGTATTTTGCGACAAATATGTTACTTTTAAAGGCCTCTTCGTAATGTTTCTATTCCAGCCGAATTTTATTCCTTTTTTAATGACTTTCTTCACGTTTAAGTAGGGTTTAAGCTAGTTAATTGCCATAGCTTCTATGTAAATGTGAAAATGTAGAGCCAGTAAGTGTAACTCCACCTATATTGTATGGGTTGCCTAAGGATCACAAAATGCCAAGTGATGACAGTTTTCTTCCTAAAATTTGATCTAGAAATAGGGTGTTTATTCTATGCAACCATTTTGTTTTGTAATAAATGTAAATAGAACAATCGGAGCGTTTTTGCCATTATTGTACATATTATTTGTTGTTTAGGCACGCGTGGCTTTGTCGACGCTTCTCGTCAGTACTATGTTAGCTATGATAATACAAATGTTGTGCTTCATTCTATTGGTGAACTTGATCGGTCGAATTCATTTATTGAACTTGATCAAAGCCTGAATTTTCCCATCGCTCACTTTGCTGTCAGCTTTGTAATCGATCCTCCAGGGCAAATGTTCTACAGACAGCTATTTGCTTGGATCTCTGAAGACGGCAGAGTTCAGGTAAGCCGACCTTTTTGTTTTCTAAACAACTTCATTTTGCTCGATTATAAACTGCTAGTTGTTCGTTGAGGTGCTTAATATATTTCTAGGGATGTGGGAAACAAAGATGAAAATTTTACAAACGAAAGGATTTTAAATTTTACGAAAACAGCAGCAACATCGACATCAGTATTTAAACATCTAATTTATTATTGTCGAATTGCTATGAATATTTATGAATATATATCGGCTGTAAATTATCACATGGTCGCCAATGCCTATTAAGACATGATTTAGGTCCAGGTTTCTGCCTCTTTTCGTTTACCTATCACCAATAACTGGCGAGCGACATCGTGCTAACGCCAGTGATCAGTGTTTACTTCAGTTGCCGTATCTTTCCTCCGCTTCCGGATCGCTCGCTTTCGTTGATGCGACAAGTTAGGGGCAATTGAGTAATGGGATATGGAAGAATCTGGAAATATGGACGAATATAGGGCTAAGACAAAAGGTGCGATAGAAAGACGAGAACCGAGTAGTTTAAAAATAATTATCGTATGTACATGAATAGGCAAGACGGAATATGATAGTCGCCTGACTACTATATAAGTATTCTAAACTATTAATTGGATTGCTTTACATCACGATTGACAACTTGAAAACAAATCTTATACTATTTGCATGCAGTGCCACAGCCTAGCAAAACCGCTGTTGGTTGCGCGAAGTATAGCATTTTGTAGAAAACTGATTAATGGTAGTCAAACCGCAATTTAAATATTATGTTTTTAAAAACAGGGAAATGTCTTTCGGCAGTATTAGTATCACAAGCATTTATGTTATTCAATTACGCGACTATTGATTGCTTGTTGGGTGAAATATAATATTTAAGTTATATCTGCAAGCATATCGCATTATTATATTTTTTCTTGCCTTACTTATCTCATTTTCTTGAACAGTTTTCAGTGTTGCGGGTTAATGAACAGGATTCAAATGTGTCTGAAGAAGCCTTCTGCAATGTTGATGCTGATCGTTTAAGAGATTATGCAAAGATCGAAAAGAAACACGAGATTTTAAACCGATCAAGCTTAGAATTGCCCAGTGATATGGTGCTCGGTGGAGTGAAGGCAACCTGTGCACACCTTTTTGATCGCCTTCTGGCAGTGGGTTTAAGCGATGGTAAAGTTCGGCTAATACAAGTGCCTTACACACCAGCCGCTCTCCAGTGTACCCTTCCGATAAATTGTGATGAAGAAAACTTAGATTGCCACAAAAATAGCAGCAATGATAGTGTTGATTTGAATTTTGCCAAAAAAATACCTCGTAAATCCTATATGCTTAAAACGTTAGAGCGGTTCACTTGCATATTTGATAGAATCTGGTCTACAGAGAATCGTGTATCTTCTGGAGGATTGACAGCCGTGGCCGTGTGTTCACATGCTGTAGCTGTAGCTGGAAACAAAGGGGTACGGAAAGATTTCCATTTTTAACGACAATATTGCATATTAATGTCTACTTGTTTGTGCATCAATGCTTGATTCAGAACAGTTTTATAGATTTTAGCTAGGAAAGGTCACTAGCTTATTAAATGTGTGCTACTTATTTACTGCGGAAAGTTTGCATATCTGAGAATGTTGTTGATATGTCTGGAAGAATAAATAGTTTTGCGCATTCACTGAATTTAATCGAAGTTTCCCATGTGATATTTGCGTAAACCCCAGGCATTGAGAGGCGCGAAAACGTGTTTCCGAATAATGAAATCGTGTCGTTTGATTTTCAAGTTTCTTGTTAGATCTTATTTATTGATGAGAGCACTATCGTTTTTACTTCTTCGTGTCATAATATTTCTTTGGCATCCAAGTTAATGTCTGGAATTATTATGGTAAGGGAAAATGGAGACGATATAGTGTGGTTTAGACATGCTAACTGAGAGACAGTTTATTCATCCACCACAACCAGAATGTGGCTTCTGAACAACATGCATAGTTTCTAAACATCAATAGTATATTTGCACTAGTTTTTTTATTTATATGATATGACGATAGGCAGTTGATTTTTGCAGCAAATCTTTTAAGGAAATATAATCTAAAAATTGATTAAGTATAACTTAAAATGTATTCTTCCGATACTGAAAGCACATTTATTGCATTTTTCGAGCAACTCTGGGATCCTTTTTTCTTTGTCGTCTTTTTATCACCAATATTAAATACTCTTATTATACTTGCTTTTATTTATTTGTTTCATTTTAGCCAATTCAACTGCTGTTCTTACAAAATTCGTACTATGCCAATCTATGTGACCTTATGGAGAATCCGAGTAAATCAGATGTTTTGGACTCTGGTCACATAGGACGTGTCACCTGCCTTGTCTGGTCACGGCATCCGGAACGTTTATCCTTGAACTCATACCCACTGTTATGGTTACTCGCTTCTGGTGGAGAAGATCACGCCATCTGTCTATGGCATGTTGGTATGTCTGATATGGGTGTATGTTATCTGTTACATCGTATTGACGAGCACTCTTCTACAATCATCTCTCTTGATCTGACAGTAAGTTTGTGTAATCAATTTATTAATATTATGTAATTTGAACGATGCTCATAGGCATATTCCGCCTCACGACGCATAGGTCTCAGCTATTTTTACCTTCAATGTGTGTTCATTTACAGTTTACATATAACTATGAACTTTATGGATATGTGGCAGTAACGCAACGGTTGTTAAATAATAATGTAATGCGCTTTAGTTGTGGCGGTAGTGCCATGAATCGTGCACTTACTAGGCGAATACTACCATGCGATCTTATGTAATTACTCAAGTTCAATTTTACTTTGGCGTTAGCATTTCCACATGATTAGTAGCGGAATCAAAGTAAGCCCACCACTCATGAAAGGACAAGTTTGGGCTTTTGAAGTAGCTCTGGTCGCCGGATTGTATTATCAATCTATGAGGCCTTACTAACATCGCAGTTAGTAAATAAGCCTGCTCAATATGAAATAGTTATCGTTGCTTCGTAAAACTTGTAATTCTGTAAGATAAATAACTCCCCTATCAGGCTCCATTCAATACTAGTGATTGGACCAGAATTATATTCCAAATTCAACGTGAATGAATGATATTGCATGTGTACATACTTTTCGTGCTTCCAGTGGACTCATCGGTAGTAGACCGTACAATGCACTGTTCAAGAAATGTTGAACAGATGGACAGTACAGTCTCCTATACGAATGTGTATGCAAGCATATTTAAGTATTATTATTACTATTATTATTAGTAGTAGTAGTAGTAGTATTAGTAGTAGTAGTAGTAGTATTAGTAGTAGTAGTAGTAGTAGTAGTAGTAGTATTAGTAGTAGTAGTAGTAGTAGTAGTAGTAGTAGTAGTAGTAATTGTAGTAGTAGTAATAATAATAATAATAGTAGTAATTGTAGTTGTTGTAGTAGTAGTAGTGGTGGTGGTGGTAGTAGCAGTAGTAGTTGTATTTGTTGTAACAGTATTAGTAGTGGTGGTGGTGATGGTAGTAGTAACATTAGTTGTAGCATTATTAGTGGTTGTAGTATTAGTAGTAGAAGTAGTAGAATTTTTTGTTGGTATATAACATTGATATATTTTATTTGTCTTTACCTCTTTGTGCAATATATATGCTCTTTATCTAAAAAGAATACCTCCTTATCCAGTAAACTTGTTTACACTTATATTTCTCTTTCTCAATTTAAAACGTACAAAACAGTATGGGTTCATGGCTAGTTGGTCACTTGACGATCGCATTTGTTTGTGGAGCTTTTCAATTGAAAAATCGGGGGATAAATCTGCGGTGAAAATTCATCTTATTAACAACGTAGCCAACGGAACAGAAGGAGTTGGGAAAGAGCTTGGTCAAGTTTACCTCAAATTTGGTGTTCAACATACTTTGCAGAGTAGGCGTTTCAACATTATTTTTGTATAATTATAGCATAAGTTATTTTTTATCTAATTCCAATTCTGTAAATATAAGTGGAATGCCTAATTATTTAAATTGTTTTAGTATAAAAATTAGCAAAGGTAAGTTTTTTAACGCACTACTTATTTATTTTTTTGTCCACATGTCGAGTTATTTGATGTTTCATTACCTTTAATAGGTTAGCTGATTCATTTTGCGTTTTATAAACTTTTTTTGTTATAATTGTCTTTATAATTACTGTTTGCGCTGGTGTACAAATGTGAAGTTTCATCCGAAACTAATTTATACCCATAGAAAGCGCTTCCTTTTATTTGTTTGAAATTATTTTCATCTGACATACTTAAATCCCATTTAATAGGCTAAGCTCATCCAAAAATAGCCAACAACCTTGTAATTTTAATGACACGATTCCGTTAATAACTTTTCTTGGAATTCAGGCTCCGTTGTAGAACTGATCTACATAGTAATATTTTACATGCATAATTTACTACGAATATTCATGGCTTCCATTCACTTTCCTAATGCATTTAAGTTATTTATGGTGGTGATGATGAAGAAGATTATGTTTTTATTGGATTGTTTAATTTAAATATACGACAATTTTAGTTGCAATTTATGGTATGCCTTCTTGAGAGACGTCAAGAAAAGCCTATTATGTAACGATGACTTGCAGGAATCTTTATTCTTCATTGTCCCTAAGGGCTATGTTCTACTCGTTTATAGGAGCAGATCATGCAAATAAAATTAATTTTTATACGCCAGGGATACAAAATATCATTACATGAAACACTTCAACCAGCTATAATTGGCCATTAAAATAAGAAAATATCTGGTATACTTTTTATCTAGTTTCTACCGTTTCGCCATTTTTTTAAAAATTTCTGTTCTCGGCCACTTCTCTCATTTTGCACAAAGTAAAACATAAGTATTTAAAATAGTTTATAATTAGCAATGAATATTTATTATTTATCGAAGCCTCTCTTTACAAATCATGAAAACACATGCATTTCCTTGTGGTATTGAGGATAATTCTAGAAATATTCGTCTTAATTTAATCAGTTCAATATTATGCAAAATTTTGGATGGACAGACCAATTGGCGTTTTCAATCAAGATCCTGCAGTTTAAAAATACTAATATTCTTTGCTGTCGATTACGGTTATTTATGCGTATCGACCTTCTTTGATCTTAATTCGATGACGACGGAAACCTGACTAATGTGGATAAAACCGCAACAAACGCATTATGTTTCAAAAAATAACGAAGCCACTCTCATTACTATTAGTTGTACATGAATTACAATTTACGGGAAAGTCGGTTACACAATCTGTAGAAGGTCTGGAGCACAACTTTTGTATATTGCTTCATTCACATACATTTTATTTTAAAATCGTTGATTGTGCTTTAGATATGAACAAACAAGTTCTAAATGTTCCAATGCCGCGTTTTGCGTACGCGGGTAGTAGCTTTGCACGGACAGTTTTACAAAGATCCGATTGATCACAATTTCCAATTTTGTTTTGTCTTTGATCGGGTTGAGTTTTTATTCGTCCCAATACTATCACATCTTTGTGATAGAACCGCATTTCCATTGGGACGAATAAAAACTCAACCCGATCAAAGACAAAACAAGTGAAATGAAAGTCAATCAGATACTTCTTTAACTCCGATGCAAACCTATCCGTACGCATACGCACATGAATATATTAAGCTGAAACTCCGACAAAATTTAAAAAAATACAAGTTCTAAATGCGTCAGCTGGCGTGACTGATGACACAACTTCCATTCTCTGATTAGTTATTCTGATATTTATTGTTTATTTCGTGTTGATGCCCACGCCATTGATTACTGCTAATCATATTGCATTTCGTCTTCTTTCATCTTTTGTTCCTAGTTTCAATGCATAAAAGTTATCAGTATTATATCATATTTACAAGTGGAAAATATATTACTTTTTGCTTTGAAATTTTAGGAGCAAAGGCAAATCTTTGTTTACTGGACGGATTGTGGCATTCGTTAATGAGCCACGATGCATTGTTAACATACGGTCAATGGTCTTGTCTTGTTCTGAAAACTTCGTGCCGAAAACGGAATTTGGAATTTAAGGGAAAAGCTAGAAGGGCTTTTCCCGCCTATATATTTAGTCGATTATTTATTCAGTTAGTGCTATGCAACTATAATTACAACGCAACTGAAATCGAAAAATTAAAACGTTTGATATTAAGTCTGTACAGATCAATGGAAAATTATAAAGGTAAGCTAATTTCTTTCGATTAAAATTCTATCTTATTAATACTATTAAAATTATTCATATTACTATAATTGCGTTAATATTCTATTATGTTTCGTTTAATAACAACACTATACCAGTTAAAACTGCCTCGAGATAACTTGTGCAATAAAAATAATTCCTGTTATACGTAATGGCTGTGTGCGACTGCATAACAAACTGGCCTTTGGCGCTTGCTATCAGCTTCGGTGTTCTACTCGTACAAAACTCGTATACTAGCTGGTTTTTGAGATATTTTGAAAAAAAGTGAATGTTCTGGCAAATAAAGGAAGGCGGAGAATATCGATTAAATAATTTTCATAATATTCTATTTCACTTCAAGGAATACCGGCTTTTATTGATCATTTGCTTGAAAAAGTAAGACTAACTAGATTTTAATTTATACAATCGCTTCATTTATAGCCGCTGTAGCTTTTGTTTTTATGAATAATTTTAATTAAAAATATTTTAAATTACGAAATTCGGCATTCTAATTGAACAGATGGTCCTAAATCATTACCAATGTAAAGGATTAACTTCGTGCAATCGATTTGTCAAATATAGCTTACTTAGAATGTTGCAATAACTGCTCAGAACGTTTTTAAGGAAATTGGGGCCGATGACTAAAGAAGTTAATTCCCGAACGTTTATTATAATCAAGATTGCGATCTAGATATAAGCACCTGGCCCATTAATTACTTACATATGTCAGTATAAACTAAGAATTGTATGGTGTAGAAGGCAGATGTGCCCAGGTTCGACCGCTGTCCACGGCAAATTCTGGCCAGTACATGATGAGTTCCTAATAATAACGAAACCGGTCTACTGGATGAATTGCCTTTTTGTACACTATACAATTCTTAGTTTATACTGACATATGTAATTAATTAATGGGTCAGGTGTTTATATCAAGACCGCAACCTTGATTATAATAATTGTTATCACCACCCGCGCAACCAATGTTCGTTTAATTATATAAATGTTTATTTCAATACCACTTCCCCATGTAATGTGGTGTCTGTTCAGTAATGACAGATTGGGCATGGTTAGTTGGAACTTTGGGTCTAAATGGATGCCATATGAGCTCCACCTAAAGGAAAAATTGACTAACCAAGTTACATTAGTTAGTATATAACTGAAAATTGTGTGTAGTGTAGTGTGCGGCAGGATAGCTCAGTGGTTAGAGCACCAGATTCCGAAGCAGACGTGCCCAGGTTCGTATCCTGTCCGCGGCAAATTCTGGCCAGTACTTGATGAGTTCCCAATAAGGACGAAACCGGTCTACTGGATGAATTGCCTTTTCTACACTATACAATTCTTAGTTTATACTGACATATGTAAGTAATTAATGGGTCAGGTGTTTATATCAAGACCGCAACCTTGATTATAATAATTGTTATCACCACCCGCGCAACCAATGTTCGTTTAATTATATAAATGTTCATTTCAATACCATTTCCCCATGTAATGTGGTGTCTGTTCAGTAATGACAGATTGGGCATGGTTAGTTGGAACTTTGGGTCTAAATGGATGCCATATGAGCTCCACCTAAAGGAAAAATTGACTAACCAAGTTACATTAGTTAGTATATAACTGAAAATTGTGTGTAGTGTAGTGTGCGGCAGGATAGCTCAGTGGTTAGAGCACCAGATTCCGAAGCAGACGTGCCCAGGTTCGTATCCTGTCCGCGGCAAATTCTGGCCAGTACTTGATGAGTTCCCAATAAGGACGAAACCGGTCTACTGGATGAATTGCCTTTTTGTACACTATACAATTCTTAGTTTATACTGACATGCATGTAAGTAATTAATGGGTCAGGTGTTTATATCAAGATCGCAACCTTGATTATATTAATTGCTATCGCCGCCCGCGCAACCAATGTTCGTTTAACTCTCGAACGTGTTAGACTGAAAACTCTTAGTACTACTGCAATTGCGGGAAATATAGCTTTTGCGTTATATTCTCAAATTTAGAAAGATATTTTTAAATTTAATTTAAAAAAATAAACTGAACATTTACTCACTACAAACACTATCTCGACTATTTAATAGATTTTTTGCTAGAAATGCACTAATTGAAATGCATAAATAAAATTAAAATAATGGATATATATATATATATATATATATATATATATATATATATATCTAAGGAAACATAAAAGGGAAAATTGAATAATTGAGACTATGTTCATTGTAGTTATTGGGCAGTTTATTTCAAGAAAAATTAATAAAACATAAATTCCATAGGTTATATACTTTCAGGGTTTTCATTTGAAGAAACTATAAACTGGTCTGATTTTAAGCCTTATTCGTGTTTATTCGCAGAAATCATACCATTTTTCTAGTTAATTGCGAGTTTATTTCTGAATGTGAATGAGTGTCTGAATGCGTACCTCACATCGTCATCTTCATCATCACGCACAGCCTTACCAAGCCGATAGCATCTAACTTTTCACTTCCATATTACCATAAGAAGAGCAACAAGAAACAAAAAAAAATTTTCCAAATTATGACAAAATTAATTTAGGCACACAAACTATTAGTGAGATTAATGAGAGGGAGGACCTAGTTACCATGAGTATATTCATCTAGATAACACACAGAAGTGAGGCAAACTAAGCTTCTACACAGCACCATTGTGGCCAAGTCAGCACAAAGGCAAGGCAACATCAGCAATATTGCTTCCTTGCTGTTCTCACTATATCACGTCGTAAACTGAACTAAACCTCTGTTCTTCTAATAAAAGGAAGTTACGAAGATGATTTTAATAGAACTAGGCAACAAGATCTCCACTGCCATATCACGCAAGGTTTCCATCTAAGGATTATGATGCGCGCGTAGACCCGAAATTAAATTGCCACTATCCTTGAATAAGATTTAAAAGATACATGTTGCGCGACAGGGAATAGATCATTTACCTGATTATCGGGTTGCGATCCGATTTATTTGCATCCGCTGTCTTCCTGATTTGTTCTCCAAAATTTTCGATTACCGGATACGGTTATCTTTTTTAATGGAAAGCTGAACATAATAAGTTGACAATCAATATGTCAAGTGGAAATATTAGTTTAAACTAACAACAAGTATAAATGGGGCAGTTTAAACTAATATTTCCACTTGACATATTGATTGTCAACTTATTATTTTGAGCTTTCTATTGAAAAAGATAACCGTATCCGGTAATCGAAAATTTTGGAGAAAAAATCAGGAAGACAGCGGATGCAAACAAATCCTTGAATAAGTCCGAAAGAAAATCATCGAGACCTTCGGCTTTGCGGGGTTTAAGAGAGGATTGCACCTCATATTTATAACTGATGGTTCTTCGAGATTGTCACTCCACACTGTTGATACAGGCATGCTATCGGGAGTTGGAACTGATGCAGTTGGCTTGCTTAATCAGTTATTAGTTGGTTGTTACTATCATTTATAGTTTTACTAACCTTTTTTTATTTTCTTGGACCTGTTGCGCGGACAAGTTGAAACTACCAGCGGTTATTACTTGATGCGAACGCTTCTTCCTTCTCTTCAACCTTTATGGTTCAGAAAAAATTGAGATCGACTGCGATTAAGTTGGCGTCTTACATTTCTACGAGTATTATGAGCCGAGCCAGATGAGATTTGGCTTTTGGGATCGGTCGCTATTGTTGAAATTATCTATATCGGTTGGGTCGTTTATGTGGATTCCCTCATATTTTTTTAAGTGTGTCGTCCAGCCGAGACATGGCTATCCCTAATTCCACAGTCAAAATTTTAATTTGTGCAGACAATTCAATTTCTATGTTTTCAAATCCGCCAGAAGCCATTTCTAACTCAACAAAAATGCCCAATTTTTATCAATTATCTATAGGAGTTTGTTCGTATAAAGCGCGTCCATTTAGTAAAATAAAGTACAAATATTTATTATTTTTTATTCACTTCTGCGGCTCGAAGGCTGCTTCCATCATTGTGCTGACTGCTTTGAATTAATTTATACACTTCTGCGAAGATTTTCTATTGAATTCATGTCAGCCCTAGATAGGATACTTGGTGTATTCGCAATCTCAAATGTGGTTATCACTACAAATGCATCATACATAGTGAAGCCTATCTTCGTCAAAAGTAAATTCGAACTTTCACCGTCAAGACCGGTTAGCCTTAACTTTAGAATACCTTCATATTTTTGTCGGAAGCGCGGTTGTTTGATCTTGGTAACGTCTATTTGAAATTTATTCTTATTTATTTTCCCGGAAAATTTTAGTGCAAATCTACAACAATTAAGTGCGTGGTCCAAGTCGACATAATGTTTCCAAAAAGAATGACAATCCTGGATGCAAACACGCCATCTATATCTAATTGCTACATAATATATTTTAGTGTACCGTTGTCCAAGGGCTGAAATACGCCATGTGGCGCAACGTCTTACACTATTTCTGAAGTTTGTACGACTTAAGTATAATCTATATTCCGCACAGCTATCCAACAGTCGCGCAACATTATCAAAGCGAATCGAGCTTAAAGTATATCTTCCATCTAAATAAAATTCTGTTTTACTTAAGCGCCCAACATGAGCATTCATGTCACCAATAACCAAGACTATATCTGAACTTCTTGCTCTACTTAGTAAGGAGCTTATTTCGGAGTAAAATTAGTCCTTGCTTTCGTCTGTGCTGCAATCGATAGGATTATATCCATGTATAACGAAATGACAACGTTGATTACGGCTTTTTGTATTAATTTTAGTAGATGTATTTAAAAGTGCCGCACAAAGTCGGCTATTTACGGGGATCTATTCATTTAAGCAAGCTTCAGCTCGTGTGCTAAGGGTAATACCGGCACTCCATTTACCGAATTCTGAAAATTCGGTGGAATAAGAGGTTCGAAGCCAATGATGCGCAGATGAGAAAAGAGTACCTAGTTCTGTAATGCACGTAAGATCCCGTATTCTTATTTCAGATGCGCATCATACATCGATTTCTAATTTATCCTACGTACGTGCAAGAGCTTCTTGTAGTCCAGTTTGCTATAATATACGCACATTAAAAGCGTTAAAGTTAAAACATAACCAAGGTTTATAATTAAACGAACATTGGTTACGCGAGTGGTGATAACAATTATTATAATCAAGGTTGCGATCTTGATATAAGCACCTGACCCATTAATTACTTACGTACGTCAGTGTAAACTAAGAATTGTATAGTTTAGTGTGAATTGCCTCTTCTACACTATACAATTCTTAGTTTATACTGACATATGTAAGCAATTAATGGGTCAGGTGCTTATATCAACATCGCGACTTTGATTATAATAATAACAACCAAGGTTTATTGATTGATAGTTTAGATGAACTATATTCGATATTTGGCAATCCGATATTGAACTAAATGATATGATCAACAGCCACCATATTCATAACATCTAAAAAGCACTACTGGTAGATTAAAATGTGGAATTAGAAAGATATGAGGCAGAATCGGTGATGGTGTCTGTGGTAGCCTAATTTCGCTTAACCACCCTGCACGACTCAGCAGATGAGACGACCTTTTCTATACTGCGTGACAGCCGATACAATGTGTAATCGTTATAATTCGTTTCGTTTATGGTTATAAAGTTCCTTACAATATGAAAACGTGGTGTTTGGGATATGCTTATTCTTGCATCGACAACTTGGTCTATGATCAAACTTTCGCTTTATTGGCTATCACGTGTTTGATTGTTTTTTCCCTTGTAATTTATCTGTCGTGTCGCATTGGTCATGACGTGTTCTATTTACTTGGTAACAAGATGTTTTTTTGTTAAAGGGAAGATCTGTGTATTGCATAGAGGAAGATTAGATCGTACTTCATTTCCAGTGGTTAGCATCGAACTACCACGAAGACGAAATCGATGCATACTTGGAAGTTGGGATAAATCGGTTCTTTACTTTACTGATAGTGCAAAGTGGTAACCCACGATCGTCAATCGTGGTAACTATCATTGTCAAGGTATTTTTCCTACACGAAGGTCTGTGTTCCACTGAAAGGAAATGGAAATTATAAATAAATATATATAGTCAAAAAAACTAAAAATGCATTATGTAGCAAAAGCAATTCATCACATAGACAGATTTTGTCTCCATTTGGAACTCACGAAGTAATTTCCATACTATTGCCGATATCGAGACTCGAACGCTTTGGAGTCTTGCACTCATACACTGTGTCACACTTGCCACACGCTAGACGTAATTTTCACTTATGTAATAGTTTATGATTTTGGTTAGCCTTTTCTACAAGATGAGCATACTCGGAGTCTCTTTCTATCTAAATTTCCAACTTTCCATTCTGATCTGTTATTATAGAACGGCCAACATACCGCATGGGAAATGATGTTGAATTGAAATTTTATGGCAGAATATTTATTATTTTTGTTGCCAATGAAAAATAAGCATAGCGCAAGGTTGTAAATGTAATTCATCAAGTAGATAAGTTTCGTCCTTATTGGAAAATCGTCAAGTGTCCTCCAGAATTTGCCGCGTCCAAGGCTCGAATCTGGGCATATTTGCTTCGGATCTTTACTCTCATCAACCGAAACACTTTTTTCGAAAAAATATATTTGTACAATTATTTCATAAAGTCATGCTAAAATAACGTTGATTTCGTAATGCTGTAGGCCCATATATAATAACCGTTCGTTCATTATAGCGCCATCTAACTTTGATGGTAACGATTGTGAGTTGGATTCTTGCGTAACGGTACAACAGCATAATCAAGTAGCAGATGAAGGTAATTCGCAGAATGTTGTTTCACAAGAGGATACTGATAATAATGCAGACAAGGAAGACTGCACTGAAAATGCTTATCCTGTCAACAGTGATGCCAAGTAAGCGGAACAGTTTCTATGCATTATTATTGTCGTTTTGTAATTTTTACTGTGTTCACTTGTTGACGATATTGTTTAACACATTTAATACAGATGTTTTTAATGATTCTATTTTTAAATTCAACATTCTGTAATATCAAGTTCGTTGTCGACGTCTAAAAACGACAAATATCTGAGTCTATATTAGTTTATATTTATGCTTATCGGTGTTAATATAGTTGTCTATTTCTCAGTCAGTATGCATATAGTTATGTACAAAATAAACATATATTATGATGCTATGATTACCACGGTAATGTGATAACTGACGTCTCCCAAATAATGGTATTGGAAATCTATATATATATATATATATATATATATATATATATATATATATATATATATATATATATATATATATATATATTATGATATCCATGCCGTTTTAATTAACACAGTATTCTTATAATTAGGAAAAAAAACACAAATAACTAAGAGGATAATGGCCATTTATTTCGTGAATACTAAACGTCTCTTATACAATCATACATATTTATACATTTTGGGTTGTTAATTGGTTATGTTTTTGGTGACAAATCTGACTGGTTATTACTGCTGTTTCTTGTTTTGACTAGTAGGTGAGTGTGTATGCGTTTGTGTTTGTATTGTGTATGTGTGTTTGCATGTAAAGGTCATTCTCGCAGTATTGCGAAGTGATGTCTGAGATCTTGTCATGATTGTTTTGATAACTTGAGAGTTAGCCATTTGTGCAAATTGTTCACTGTTATCTATACAAGTGCTGTTTTTCCCAGTATAGTTAATTGTTTCACCCCGCTGCGCGAGAGTGCTATTTTCGCTTGGTAACAACGCTAATGTTGATTGTCTTGTTAAACGCTCACACTGTTTGGAGACTTCTGTCATCGTATGCGCCTCTGTTATCTCAACTTCACCTTGTTGCCAATCCGATTGTACGTTTGTTGATTCTAATCGAGGGCCTGTTGGTTCTTGGCTGGGTACTAGTATATTGTTGTTGAATTTTGTTATCCTTGGCCAGTCGATAAGGATATCATGTTGATGAAACTTTTGAATGTTAAGTTCAGGTGTTTGTTGTTTTATGTAAAGCGCTTCGTAGATAAAAAGTAATTTTTCAGATTTTGCTTTGTGTAGAATTGTGAAATTGGTCGAATTGACAGGGTGCCCCGTTGCTAATATATGATCGGAAATAGCTGATTTTCCAGACGGTGGCAAGCCTTTGTTAATCAATTTCTGTGGCAAATGTTGCTGGATTCTGCTTATCAATTGCTTCTTCGTACGTCCGATATATGTGCTACCGCACATACATGAGAATTTATAGACTATGAATGATTTGGAGAGAAGTGGCAATTGATCTTTGGTATCCAACCTCATGATTCTCTGTGTACTGAATGTCATATTAACTTTAACACTGGGAAAGTTGTCCTTAGTTATTCTATTCAGCCGCCGTGCAATTATTGAGGCTGGTATGTCGCCTCTAAATGGTAAGTTTAGGTAAACCTGCTTGCCGGTGTCCTCTCTAGTACGAATTTGCCGTGGTCTAATGTTGACATCAATGAACCGCTCTGGGTAGTTGTTCATTAGCAGAATATTCCTGAGGTAGCCCAGTTCTTCCTCAATCTTGTGTTCAGAGCAGATCTTTCTGATTCTGTTCGCTAGGTTGTTTACTAAGTTTCTTTTGTGGGATTTTGGCACACTACTGTTGTAATGGATGTATTGTCCAGTGAAAGTGGATTTTCTATGTATGGCCAGTGTCAACTCTCCGTCTGCTTCTCGAGTGAGTTTGATGTCAAGGAATGGGAAACTGTCGTCTTTCTCTACTTCGAGAGTGAATTTGATGTCTGGATCGACTCCATTTGCTTGTTTGAGGATTTCGGAGGGGTCTGCTGCTTCTGAGATGAACAACAAGATATCATCTACATACCTTTTGTAGAATGCGCACTGGTCAATTATACCTTTCAGACTCGTTTTTTCCAGGTGATACATGTATACATCTGCCAGGAGGGGTGCGATGCAGCTTCCCATAGCTACACCATTGATCTGGCGATAGTATATACCTTCGAAGGTAAATTGCACGTTTTTAGTACATGCTAATATGAGGTCTTTGATGTCATTGGTGTCTATAGGGAAGTCAAAAATCTCATTTTTGATGAGATCACACAAGATCTCCGTTGTCTTATCCAGTGGTATGTTTGTAAATAAGGATGAGACGTCAAGCGAGACCATCTTATTCTGTAGGATGTTCTTCCCCTTCAGTTCATTTGCTAATTCGAAAGAGTCCTTGATAGTGTTAGTGTTTATGATGCTCCGTATTGGTTCAAGTAGTTTGCAGAGAAACTTGGCTGGTTTATGTTGTGGAGCGTTGATCATTGACATAATGGGCCGCATCGAAGGAGCTCCTGAGGCTGTCACGGCTTTGTGAGTTTTTGGTTTGCCGTACAATCTTGCGGTGTTTGTTCCGACTGGTTTTGCTTTTTGGATGTCTTCTGTGAGTTTTGATCTAATCTCGGAGTCAGCCGTCGATGTTAGCACATGTTTTTCCATCTTTTTCAAAATTGCATTAATTCTTGATTCGATGTTCGTTGAATCATCTTTCTGTTTGATGTCATGCTTAAATTTGGATGGATCATTTATTATATCCTTCATGGCCTTCTTGTAAGCGTCCGCCTCAAGTATAACAATTCCTGATCCTTTGTCGGGTGTGGCAAGTCGTACGGATTTGTCTGATTGGAGTTTTCTAAGTTCGTCTATGTGCTGTTTTGTGATGATTTGGCTGCCTTTGAATTCCTTCTTGTATTGTTCTAGTGCGCTTACTATCTCAGCTTTCAGTCCTTGTCCATTGAATGTATGTGGGGCGGTGTCTTTCGTTAAGTCATTGTAGAAATTTTCCGTTCCAGCCTGAATGTCAATAATGTCCCGTTCACTTAGATTTTTCTTGACTACGCAGAATTTTGCTCCTAAGGAGAGTAATTCTTTCTGGTGTTTTGACAAGATCACTTTTGAATAATTGTGAATAAAAGCGTCTGGGTTGGTAGGAAATTTTGATTGCGTAGGAAATTTGTCCAGGTCTCTCGTGAGGTTCTTGGTTTCTTTTTCCGCTGTTATATTCATCAGTGTTTCTATCTTCTTTGTGAAAGCGGTGTATTCGCCGTCATTCAGTCTTGCAATTCGACAACCCAGTGATTGAATGATGCTCTCGGCGTCTTGCAGTTTTGCTTGGTTGTCCTCGATACCATTAAGCAATAAGCGACTTATAAGTTTATTCGTCGGTTTTTGGTTATTTCTTCTGCATTGCTTGAGGAATCGTTTTGGCACAACATCTGATTCTAAACACGATTTGAAGAACTTAATCCTTTCTAGAAGTTTGGCACACGTACAGTTGGCTGCAATATAGGTGTTTAGTTCCTTACGGGTAAAAGGCTGACCCCGCTCTTTGATAATCTTTATGATATCCATGCCGTTTTAATTAACACAGTATTCTTATAATTAGGAAAAAAAACACAAATAACTAAGAGGATAATGGCCATTTATTTCGTGAATACTAAACGTCTCTTATACAATCATACATATTTATACATTTTGGGTTGTTAATTGGTTATGTTTTTGGTGACAAATCTGACTGGTTATTACTGCTGTTTCTTGTTTTGACTAGTAGGTGAGTGTGTATGCGTTTGTGTTTGTATTGTGTATGTGTGTTTGCATGTAAAGGTCATTCTCGCAGTATTGCGAAGTGATGTCTGAGATCTTGTCATGATTGTTTTGATAACTTGAGAGTTAGCCATTTGTGCAAATTGTTCACTGTTATCTATACAAGTGCTGTTTTTCCCAGTATAGTTAATTGTTTCACCCCGCTGCGCGAGAGTGCTATTTTCGCTTGGTAACAACGCTAATGTTGATTGTCTTGTTAAACGCTCACACTGTTTGGAGACTTCTGTCATCGTATGCGCCTCTGTTATCTCAACTTCACCTTGTTGCCAATCCGATTGTACGTTTGTTGATTCTAATCGAGGGCCTGTTGGTTCTTGGCTGGGTACTAGTATATTGTTGTTGAATTTTGTTATCCTTGGCCAGTCGATAAGGATATCATGTTGATGAAACTTTTGAATGTTAAGTTCAGGTGTTTGTTGTTTTATGTAAAGCGCTTCGTAGATAAAAAGTAATTTTTCAGATTTTGCTTTGTGTAGAATTGTGAAATTGGTCGAATTGACAGGGTGCCCCGTTGCTAATATATGATCGGAAATAGCTGATTTTCCAGACGGTGGCAAGCCTTTGTTAATCAATTTCTGTGGCAAATGTTGCTGGATTCTGCTTATCAATTGCTTCTTCGTACGTCCGATATATGTGCTACCGCACATACATGAGAATTTATAGACTATGAATGATTTGGAGAGAACTCTCAAGTTATCAAAACAATCATGACAAGATCTCAGACATCACTTCGCAATACTGCGAGAATGACCTTTACATGCAAACACACATACACAATACAAACACAAACGCATACACACTCACCTACTAGTCAAAACAAGAAACAGCAGTAATAACCAGTCAGATTTGTCACCAAAACATAACCAATTAACAACCCAAAATGTATAAATATGTATGATTGTATAAGAGACGTTTAGTATTCACGAAATAAATGGCCATTATCCTCTTAGTTATTTGTGTTTTCTAATTCGCAAGAATATATATATATATATATATATATATATATATATATATATATAGTAGTTTGGCTTTGAAGTAGCATTGATAAAGTCTCTTTATGACATTAACACTACTATTGTTTTAATACACGTACAACTAAGAGATTACTTTTTTTTAAACTTCTCACTTTACATAACCAAATATGTATTTTATTTTCGGTTTAGTTCCGGTTTCTACTGGTACGCACGCAATGCATGACTTTCTCGTCTTATTCAGACTCACTTGTTACTAGGCGTTCAATACGTTCTGCACATAAAGCCCGATAAGAAGGCGAATGTCTTCATTGATGTCCATGTATTTAGCCATACACATATGTAAAAAAATGAAATTTGGATTGGATTAACATTCATTTTGTATCTGTTTGTTAATTCCTTTTGCGCGTTTTTGAGTAACATGACTGGTCTCTGTCATCGAAAGTTTAGCAGAATAAAATAACAATATGTGTTTATAGGATTAACCAAAATCAAGACAACATTTTAATATATTGCCTGATATTTGTAAGTAATACCCAAATGTTTTCAGATGCCAATTGCAGACACAAGTGAAAAAATGTTACATATAAATAGCATACAAGAGCAATATCGTGTAAACGCCAAATAATAATATAAATCTGATTATGGTATTATTCTATTCTGGGATTTTGCGTGGTGAATGTCTCCAGTCATTTATGTTATATTCCTTTGTTAATCAGATCTTATCAGTTATACCAATTTCATTAAATAAGCTATAATAAGGATGACGACAGTGGATTCAAAAAATCCGAAAATCAGGTAAATAATCTTTTCCCTGTCACGCAACATTTTTTTATGAAGCTTAAGATTAACAGATAAAAAACATAGGGATATTGAATTAGGTAACAGTTAAATACTGTTTGTTGCGGAGAACTAATATATGCAAGTATGTATTAGGTGTTGCGAACCTAGTAACACATTAGTTCAGCTGTGACCAGAATGATAAATCAAAGGCAGCAAGAACGGAAAGTATAATCTCATGCACATTCGTTTCGTGCTTACTGCCTGTGGTTTATCCTTCTGGTCACAACTGAACTAATTTGTTACTAGGTTCGCAACATGGGCCTGGTGTTTATATGAAGTTCGCAACCTTGATTATAATAAACGAATTTATGCTGTCTGAGTAGAAAAAAAACAGTAGGCATAAATCCTATGAAGCGAATATTCTGAAGCCATTTACTGAATTTATCAAGTACTTCCTCAGCATACGCCTGGCTTTTACAAACTAACTATATATACCATCAGCATAACGGTTTTATAGCTTTATTTCATTCAATATCTTGGAGTTGTTTCGCTCGAACATGCCGAGAGGCATACCAGCCATGTTTAGAACCAGAATGAAACCCATCCAAATACAAACTCTGCCTATATTGTTGGCCATTGAAAATAAATTGTAAATCGTAACAGTACAAGTTGTGTAATCTTCCTTAATTCACTTCCTCTGTCATACTTACACATAAAATTGATAATTTCTTGTGAAGACTGCTTCAGCCTTTTCTGTGCAAATGACAGTGTTAGTCTATAATGTTCAACTAGAATAAACATAATTAAAAATCAAACTAACACTGGTTGCGCGGGTGGTGATAAAAATTATTATAATCAAGGTTGCGGTTTTGATATAAACACCTGACCCATTAATTACTTACATATGTCAGTATAAACTAAGAATTGTATAGTGTAGAAAAGGCAATTAATCCAGTAGACCGGTTTCGTCCTTATTGGGAACACATCATTTACTGGCCAGAATTTGCCGCGGACAGGATTCGAACCTGAGCACGTCTGCTTCGGAATCTGTTGCTCTAACCAGGATGGCTCAGTGGCTATCATGCGTGGCAGCCCATGTAGTATTGAGCTATTTTTGTGTCGCAAATTTAATTTTTTATCTAGGTTATTAAAGAACACCAGGTCGCCCAATCCGATGGGGTGAATGATTTAAATCCAGAGTTATCGTGCTCTTAGATGGCTTGCAACCCAGGTTTTCTAATACTACAAGCTCGTTAGATTAATTCCAATCTTCCTTCATTGAAATGGTCTGCTGATCAGGAATAACGAGCACCATCTGCCCACAATAACTGATATTTTCTAAGATTCCAGAAACTGCCTTCGATCCTTTTGCTTTTTGTGAACGCACGCACATATCTGAGACCTGGATCTAGACGTTTTTTGCCATAATGCATGCCCAGACATTCAATAACCAGTAATAACTAACGTTTCACTGCTATATAAAAATAAGAGAAACTAAAATGGAAGAAAATTTTGCGTAAATAACAACGAAAATAATAAGTTATGCCACAAATTATCAGTCCGATTTATAAGAGAGGTACTTAGTTACTATCGGTATATTTATCACAGAAGTGGGGCAAACTGAATCTCTACACATAATCGTTATAGTCAAGTTAGAATTTATGCAAGGCAACATCAGCAATACAGATTCCTTGCGGTATCACATCATAAACAAAACCTCGCATCTAAATCTTCTCTTCTATGACAAGGAAGTTACGACAATGATTCTACTGGAAATTTGCAACAAGATTAACATTGGGCTCGACTAAAGGCATATAGCGCAGGGTTTACAACCAAAAACTATGATGCGCTCGCGGACCCCATCCTGACAAACGACTTTTGAGACGCTAGCCATAACTCCATTGACTGTCTTAGGCTAGCAGTCCGATAGCAATTTATGGCTGTGGCAACCGTATGATTAATATAAATGCATATAGTAATTATATGCTAGAGATATGAATTGTGGTTTTTCACGAATTGATCATATGTTAATTGATGTCGGCACGTTAAATTATTTCTATACTTTGCGGTAATGCATACATTCCACTAATTAAAGTGTATTTAAATTAATAGGATAACGCATGCACATTTCAGTACACACTTAGTTATCATGGCTATGTAAATATGCTTGGTTGCAAATTCCATTTTACACATAAATGACATTAAGGTTCTGATATATATATATATATATATATATATATATATATATATATATATATATATATGTAATCCAATAATCGGAACAGAAAATAAGAAAAGATTAGGTCTATAAGACTTTACCTGATTTTATGAATTTATTCATCCGCACAGTTTAATAAACCATAGGCTTCTATTAGGACATCCATGGAATATGTGATAATCATTGATGTTTTGTAGTGTTTTAAACTATAAGATAAGTCATTACAACATTTTAAGGTATTGGATTTATAGCGTGTTTATGGGTGATTTTGTGCGTTTATGTGTATATAGACAAATGGAATATTGAGAGAACATATTTGTGTATATTCTGTGATTGGGTGCATCTCATGTCCCATCCAGTCGCTTGCATTAATTCTCTGACTGCGTGTACACTTCATCTGTAGCTCAAACTACTTAAACAATTGTGTGCAAACTTTTTTGTGGACGCCCTTTTCTGATTGATCGCTATTGCATTTATTCTGAACTTTACTATGTTCAGTTTTCGAAAGTTGCATTTTGTGTTGAAAATGTCAAATATGACTTTCATGTGTTAACATGTTATAATAATATTAGTTATAATTTAAAACGAAGATTATCGCACTACTCAGTACAAGACATGATAGAAACTTATGATTCATTATACTATGCAGAAATTTGCGTGATTTCACGAAATAATTATTTAAAGTGTACAGACCTACTTTTCTGTTCTGATCATTGGATTATGTATAAATTGAATTGATGTCTAATGGAAGGACTTCAATTTAATATAGCTTCCCAAATTGGCATGGTGTCTAGTTTATAATGACAGATTGGGAATGGCCAGTTAGAACTTCAGTTCTTAAGGGATATCAAAGAGGTTTCAGGTGAGAGAAATTCTAACCAAATCATAAGTTTGTATAAAACTGAAAATTATGTGTAGTGCGCAGTAAAGTTGTGCAGTGAATAGAGTCCAAGACGCTGATATAAATGTTCCCGGTTCGAACCCTGTTCATGGCAAGTTCTTCCCGGTACTGATAAAACATTTTGTTAATACTGATATAGCATATATATATACTATATATATATATATATATATATATATATATATATATAGATTCTTTGAAATGCGAGCTTTTATAAAATTTATTGTGCCCTTCCCTATGTGCAAAAACAAAAAGAAATTTTATTATTGTATCTGATAAAATATCTTTTGGTTTTGAACTATAGGACGGAAATTATCAAATATATACTATATATATATATATATATATATATATATATATATATATATACTCTATATCTCTCTCTCTCTCTATCTTTAATATATTTTTGTGTGAAGTTACTGATTTTCTGTTAACATTTTTTCACCTGTTGATTAATTGGAAACATTTTATTTCTTTGCAAAATAATGCTTTACCCATTCTTTCAAATCAAGTGCTTTCTTTTATCATAACTCTTTAAACCAATATAAATAATGAAATGGAACTTCAAAGGCATTTTGTTACCGTTTTATAAGTTGTACTTTTTAGTCGTGTTTTGTATCCTTTGGCGACTTTGGTAAAGTTTACTTTCTGCTATTTAAATATAGTTATTTCGCTCGAATCCTGATGTATTTCTTTCTATTTTGGTGTTTGTTATTGAATCGTATTTACGAAGAACTTGAATGTTTTCAACGCACGTTTCTATTAGAGAACTTTATCGTTGCAGCTTCTTTTGTATTACTCCCTGATTTTTATTGAATTAACGTTGCATTAAATGTTTTCAATCTCTTGAAAAATATTGAAATTATTTAATTATCTATTGAATTATTTCAGCTCGGACAAATTAGCAATTCTAGAACGACAAGAATTGATGCTTCGTCTCGGACTGAGTGCAACCAATTATGTATATCAAGAAGACATTCATCAGATGTGCCTCATTGTCTTACATACGCCACATACATTTGATCGTGGAATAGGACTTAGTAACAAGTTAGAGGTATACAAACCATTCTCTGGTGAAATTATTCACTTGCTTGAGGGACATCCGGGCAGATCGGCTTCGGCTGGGGGCATTCATGCTCTTGAATATCAGGCTGTTATTGCGCCAATGTCTAAAACGTTAGAACAAGTGTCGCTTTCTGTGGCTAATAATAACGAAATTGCATTGTCTCAGTGCATTAACAATTATGAAGGTACCTTCAATGGCACGGCTAACTCGGCTTTTATGGGGCAAAATCGTGTGAAATGGTGTTCCGCGCAACAAGAGAAGTTTATCCATGATAGCCAGAATTTTCAGCAAAACTTTGAACAGGTACATTCAAAACCAAAAGTTTTGAATTTGGCTCTTATTATGCGTTAAAGAAATGCCATGTATTCATAGCGACATTAACACATGCTAGGCTAAAATGATCACTGATGGAGTGGGTGATGTTAAAATTATTTTAATTAAGATTTCAGACTTAAGATAATAAAAGCCCAATCGCAGTGTAATTGTTATTTAGTCAAAATCAACATAATTTGTACTTGACTGCAATATCGGCTGCAAAACTGCCGTCGTCATGAGCAATAAGATACTCAATTAAGCAGTCATGGATAGCACGGGTGTTGATAACAATTGTGTAAATACAATTTTGTGACCTTGAGATAAATAGAAATCCCGTTTTTTAAACTAGTGGCATTTGATTTTAAATTCACTACATGTACATTATGGTTTTTTGTCCTTGGTTAGTTTGCTGTTGTGCTCTGAAAATGACAATGAGAGGTTGAAACGCGCCTGTTCATTTTACTGGCGAGAGATTATCGTTAGTATTTCTTGTTAGATAGATATTTACTTCAAGTACACCGATATTCTTAAAGAATAAGATTAAAAGTGACTGCATGTAAGCTGAAAGTGCTTTCTGTCGGTTATTCAGTCACGCTACTGGTCGTAAGACCAGTTGTTAATTATGCCTCTAAAGAGGACCGTGACAATTCTATCAGAAAGTACCTACCATGCGCTACAACTGTCCGTTTGCATACTTGCTCTGATCATACATGGATTACAGACTGCTGAAGACTGAATTACTGAAAAATCACTCGTTTTATAAAGACTGGCCTTAGACGAAGCAACCAATCATATTCAAGCTATTTATTTGCCATGTATAAACAAAATGTGTTTTAATTTCATTAAATATTGTGAACTGAATTACAAAGGCGTTCAATAGGCAACGTATAATTTAATTTTTCTACTCATCTCTTAATCAAATGACCTGATTTCATTTTCATGATAGTGGCATGGATACATTTTCTGCGCTTTTCTTCATCACTACTTATTATTGCTTTCAATTGACGCATCAACTTTTTAACATGGCGCGTGGACTTCATTTCAATTTGCACCTTGATCTTAGGAAATAATTATTTTTGAAATTTAAATGCGAACAAGGTGAGAATTATTAGTTGACTGTGACTCTAGTTTTGTGTTGTTCAACTCGAATCGTATGTTTACCCAAAATAAATAAGTCACTATCCCTTGTATTGGACGAACCAAAACTGAATAATTTGTGACATCCTAAATTCCTTATGGCTCAAATATATTAATTTTAACTTTTTTACTACCAACTGCATTATTTGCTCTTCTGTAGGTCGAGAGGAAGATATGCTTTAGCTATAATCACAGGACTTTGCGTAATGAAATTGATGTATAACTTCTTCATGCTATCTTTCTTCAATGCCTATGATCCCAGTTCATCAGTTTTATTCAAATAAAAGGGTCGATATTTTAATTTTAAACAGTAGATTCCATTTGTGGATTTTCTTCTCGTGTCACTTACAGCTATTAATTGTGGATCAGCTAGATTAATTTCTTCCTCTTTGACAATTTTAAAACTAACATTAGGCACAGCCATCAATATTTACGTCAAATCGAAGCAGCTATCGACAAGTGGAGAGCAGGCCTGCCAACCAATTACAACAATTTAATATTGGTCAGACCACTGGCCCGCGATTTTGTTTTGACACGGATCGAAATGTCAGCTATCGTAACTTCGATGATTTGCAGGTACAATTGCATGAAAAATGCGTATTTAAATGGAATATTAGGAAAATGTGCCGTATTTCTCAAAATTTTTCCTGTTTAAATGCTACTTTATCTATATTATACGCAATCTTTCGCGATTACATTTAAAAAAAATGTAAATATGGCCTTCTGATGCATGTTTATACAACGCTGTTAAGAAAGGTTGCTGCTTGCCAATTTATATGGACTTTGCTCCTTATATTATAAATAATAGATTTAGAATATCCTTTATGATTTTTCTATGGGAAAAATAGAAGGTCCATCTTTCTGTTCATATTTTATTAATAAACTGTTAAGTGTACTGTTTCATTTAATATGTTTTGGTGCATTGCCGCATTTTAGGATATTTCTTCAATTGATTTGATTATTCTCTTGCATGCGTGCACAAATGCTTCAACGTGATGTACGAAATTCCCTGTGATATTGCATAGTAATTTATAAGTTAGATGAGCGCATGTTCTCACAGAAGAAGCACTGGCATGACAAAAAGTGGTTGGAGGGTTATATTTTATTCGGATAGCACTCTAAATAGGGCAAAGACTGTCTCTACGTGAAAGTAACTAATGTGTTCACACTAGCCTATAGTGGGACAATTGATAGCACTCGTAGGTCGGTGAAATCTTGATTCATTTACATTTCCAGGTGCACAGTTTGCATTTCGCATTGTTTGATGGACTCTCAATGGTCCCGTCACTTTGAGGCCGTTCACAAGTGTACTGTCCGAAATGCTATTGAACGAAGTTTTGCCGAATTTATCACATTTGATGGATTCTCAATGGTCCCGTCACTTTGAGTCCGTTCACAAGTTTACCGTCCGAAAATGCTATTGAACGAAGTTTTGCCGAATTTATCACATTTCGAAGCATCATTTTTTCTATTCTCCCAGAAAAAGCAACTTGAGGAAAGTTTTGTATCCTAATTGAGGCCCGATCTATTTGTGTTTATTATACTTACTAATGTATTTTGGTCTACTTAAATATCCCGCTTTAATAAATATTAATTTATACTCACATACATACACGAATATACACACAAGAATGTGTACACTAATCTGAATTGACATTTATAGAATAAAAATAATCGCACCGTATAAATTTATGTACATGCTCATTCGTGAAGTCACGATTTCCTAATTAATTTCCCTGAGGCGTAGAAGGGTCAACCAAACTCTTTTTTAATGTATTGAAATGATACTCAATTCTCGGTTTACCTAATCTTATATTTTATGCTTTGGATTATAGATAAATAGAGGTTAGTAAAACCGTTGAAAGAATACAGTTTTACTGCAATGTTGCCAAGTAAATTTGATTAAAATTATATTTGACGGAGATAAACCTCGTAGGTTGACTCAATTTATCTTCTTTAGCTAATAAAGGAACGTTGTCATGCGAGAAAGAGTGAATCAAAGCAACAAGGGGGGTTCAACGAACTACGACATGTGAAAATTATTAAGACAATCACTTACTATGGGCAATAAGCTATCGAAGCAGAAAGAAAAAAATATAACCACTCAACACATCAGGGGTCTATGAGATACTCTGTAAAGATTGCAAACTCAGGTTTATTGGCGAAATCATGCGTCCATTAAAAGATATGTAGAGTGAAACCTAACACAGTAAGCGAATATGGACTCAATCTATGATCCGATCTATCCAGGCACTTATTGGAGACTGGCCATCAGATAAAATTGGACGGCTGTAAACGCGTTGCCTTGTGTACCCGAAATAGATTAATCAGGTTGATTAGGGAATCAATTTGAATAAAATCAGACATGAAAGTTATGATTGTGAGATCCGTAGAAAAATCATGAGGCCCTATATTTAGTAAAGCCGTCACCAGTGGCAAGAAACGGATTAGATGCATCAGAGTTAGTAATAAATCTGACTAAGAGACCGCGACTATGAATTTGAGATAGTAAACGGAACAATTTGAATAGATATTTGCATAACAGTACGGGATTCGTGTTTAGAAATGCGTATTTGGCTTAAACACTATATTCGTTTTAAATTGTGAGCACTGGAAGAACTCATTTGGTTGCATAAATACTTGTTTAGATAAACATATTATATATGCTGTGTACACGTATTTATATGCATATATTTAAATAAGATGTTGGAGGAACTCACATGTTTGCTTATATTTTTGTTTAGATTGAGATATTATATATGATGTATACACGTAAATATATATTGAGGGTTATTATTATCTATTTATGTAAGGTGTGGGAGGAACTCACGCGGTTCCTTGTATATTTATTTAGATATGCATAATATATATGGTTATGTTATCTTTCTTCAATGCCTATGATCCCAGTTCATCAGTTTTATTAAAATAAAAGGCTCGATATTTTAATTTTAAACAGTAGATGCCATTTGTAGATTTTCTTCTCGTGTCACTTACAGCTATTAATTGTGGATCAGCTAGATTAATTTATTTCTCTTTGACAATTTTAAAACTAAAATTAGGCACAGCCATCAATATTTACGTCAAATCGAAGCAGCTATCGACAAGTGGAGAACAGGCCTGCCAACCAAATACAACAATTTAATATTGGTCAGAGCACTGGTCCGCGATTTTGTTTTGACGCGGATCGAAATGTCAGCTATCGTAACTTCGATGATTTGCAGGTACAATTGCATGAAAAATGCGTATTTATAGTGACAATTGGAAAATGTTTCATATTTCTCATAGCTTGGCCTGTTTAAATGCTACTTTTTCTATAATATACAAAATCTTTCGCGACTACAATTACGAGTATGTGTATCTTTATATTTATGAGTGAACTACTTTTTATATTTCGAACTCGCACAACTTAAGTAAGTTTGCTGCAACTGAATCAAACTAATTCTTTGTATACGTGTAAGTGAAGTCATTTTGTGTAATGTAAGCATGGTCAATTGATACATTTTTTTACAATACTGTTAAGAAAGGCCGTTGCTCGCCAATTTAAATGGCCTTCGCTTCTTATGTTATAAATAATAGATTTAGAAGATTCTTTAAGATTCTTATATTGGAAAAACAGGTCTACCTTTCTGTTCCTGTTTTATTAATTCTATGATAAGTGTATTGTTTCATTTAATAATATGTTTTGGTGCAATACCGTCTTTTAGGATATTTTTTAAATTAATTTGATTATTCTCAAATTTAATTTTTTTTTGTGAGAAAAATGTTGTCTTAATTTTCTGCATTTTTAATTGCATGAAATAAGCATGCATTTATTATCATATCTTGCCTCAGTATGCCAAATTTGTACATTATGGAATACTCTAACATCGAGCTGATACAACAATTGATGGTTGCGGGCTACTCATAGCACTCACAGGTCGGGAAAATCTTGATTTCTTTACATTGTCAGGTGCAAAGCTTGTTTAAAAAAATATTGTTAGGTTATCACTGGTCCCGTGACTGAAACAGTCCTCACACTGCTTGTTCAGAAATTTTTTTTAAATGAAGATTTTTCATGTGAGAAATAGAGAACCAAAGGAATGGTAGTAGCGAAGTTTGGACAAGACCACGTATGGGGCCTACAATAGCTAATGGTATATCAACCCAATACATATTTATTTATAATCATATATAAGTTTACTTTGAAATAAATCAGTAAAAACCATATATATATCAGCTAAAATTGGATCGTTGTAAACGCATTGTCCTATGTTCCCGTAATAGATTAATCAGGTTGATTAGGGAATCAATTTTAATAAAATCAGGCATGAACGTTATGATTGTGAGATCTGTAGAAAAATCAAGAGGCCCCATATTTGGTAAAGCCGTTACCAGTAGCAAGAAACGGATTAGATGCATCAGAGTTAGTAATAAATCTGACTAAGAGACCGCGACTATGAATTTGAGATAGTAAACGGAACAATTTGAATAGATATTTGCATAAAAGTACGGGATTCGTGTTTAGAAATGCGTATTTGGCTGAAATACTATATTCGTTGTAAATTGTGAGCACTGGAAGAACTCACTTGGTTGCATAAATACTTGTCTAGATACACATATTATATATGCTGTGTACACGTATATATATATATGCATATATTTAAATAAGATGTTGGAGGAACTCACATGTTTGCTTATATTTTTGTTTAGATTGAGATATTATATATGATGTGTACACGTAAATATATATTGAGGGTTATTATTATCTATTTATGTAAGGTGTAGGAGGAACTCACGCGGTTTCTTGTATATTTATTTAGATATGCATAATATATATGGTGTGTAGAAATATATGGATGAATGACTATTTATGCATTCGTATAAGATGTGGGGTGAACTCACATGGTTGCTTAAATGTTTATTTAGATATGTATAAGATATGTCGCGTATTCAGGTATATATAAGGACGGATATTTATATTCATATAAAAATCTGTTAGTAATTGACACTGTTGCTTATATTTTTATTTAGATATGCATTATATATATATATATATATATATTGTGTGTGGACGTACATATTTATAAGTATTCATATATTTATATGTTGGTATAGATAATTATATAATGCCAATAAATTATGTACTCAAGGTGAATCGTAGGTACTTGAAGCTAAAAGAGCTCCCTTTTTTGCTTATATGTTTATGGTTTTAACACAAATATTTAAATGGTAAGTTATGTATTTTTATTTATTTTAAATAAATGTGTATACGGCTGATATACCATTAGGTATTATAGGCCCCATATGTGATCTTGTCCAAATTTCAATAGCATTTTCGGACAGTAAAATTGTGGAAGGCTTCGAAGTGATGGGACCATTGAGAACTCATCATACAATGAAAAACGCAAGCTGTGCACCTGGATATGAAAATGATACAAGATTTTACCGACCTACGAGTGCAATCAATTGTCTCGCGGAAACAACTTGAAAGTTGGTAGCTCTGTGCAAAGAAAAGTAACGGTTAATTAACAGTAGTTTAAGACTTGTAATAAGAGTTCTGGTTCCTTCATCACTACTACTCCCCCGCATTTCATCGGTCTAAAAAATATGCTTCTATGTCGTATAACATTGGAATTTATAGTTATGCGTGGCTTTTAAATGAATTCTAGCTCACCCATGCCTAGTAGAATGTTGAGTTAATACAATACAATGCGGCAGGGTGGCTTAGTTGTTAGAATACTAGATTCTGAGGCAGACATGCCCCGGTTCGAGTCCTGTCTGCCGCAATTTCTGGCCAGTATATGATGAGTTCCAAATAAGGATGAAACCGGTTTACTTGATGAATTTCCTTTTCTACAATATATAATGCTTAGTTTATACTGACATATGTCAGTAATTAATGGGTCAGGTGCTTATATCAAGACCGCTACCTTGATTATAATAATTGTTATCACCGCCCGCGCAACCAATGGTTGTTTAATTATATAAATACAATTAACAATTAATTGGTGGCGCGGGTGGTGGTAACAATTCTTTAAATAAAGTTTGCGAGCTTGCATAGCAATTTTACAGCCGACATTTCCTGTCAAGTAGAGTGTTAGCGAGACTATTAGACGTGCGAGCCGCATATATACTTTTGCTTTCCATATATATGCAATGCGGATTGAGTCTCGCTAGTCAGTTTTCCGTCGTACTCCGATCAGGCTCATGGAAGGTCGAAACGCGTCAGTGCATGCGTTTGGTGGTAGGCTTTCTATGTTACCTGATCTGCGTTTTGACTAACGCAGCTTTCATTGTTCCAGTAATTTTCTTTCATCAAGATATTTCGGCCTTGCTTACCGTAGGCCTTCATCAGTTGCATTTCACGAAACAAATGAAGCTTCATTTGTTTCGTGAAATGCAACTGATGAAGGCCTACGGTAAGCAAGGCCGAAATATTTTGATGAAAGAAAATTACTGGAACAATGAAAGCTGCGTTAGTCAAAACGCAGATCAGGTAATTACAATTATTCCAGGTGCGCATCAAGGCAACTCCTTCAAGAAACATTTAACGTGGTTTTCTATGTTGTTGGAGGACTGGTTAAATAAAAGTGGGATCGGTGTTTACTTGAAGCTCGCAAACATGATTGAAAGAAGGTTGAGATAGCTATTATGACATCTCTTCATTTCTCGGCCTATTACGAAAAATTCTAACAGCGCTTTAACACAATCCGTGTGGCCAAAGGAGTTATATCGGCACAAAAACCATTATACCAAGCCATTTTTTGGTAACTTGCAACAAGTATGTTTGCTTTCAAAATGCTAATTCTACATATTTTGTCAAAATCAACTTCATGTAGTTTTAGTGACCCTAACCTAGGATATATACAAATGAAAGATTGTAAAATGAAGTTTAGTATTCTCGAAATTAAGAAATATACTGTAATATTCGAAGGCAGTATATATATATATATATATATATATATATATGAGTTATACACGTTGTATATATATGTATATATATATATATATATATATATATATATATATATATATATATTACTGTAATGAAAAACGCATTAATAAAAAAGTGGATAATGGCCGTTTATTTCGAAAATACTAAACTTCACTTTACATATTCAAATGAAATCCCAGGATGTATATAAATGAAAGATTGTAAAGTGAGGTTTAATGTATTCTTCTAATATGAAATGTACTGTGTAATATTCGAAGGCAATATATAATATATATACATATATATATTTATGTATATATATGCATAAATACATATAAGTTTTTTACGCGTAAACATTGATGAATATTCTACATTTATATTCGGCGTGGAAATAGAACTAAATAAATATACAGATTGTGTGATAGAATATATTCTTTGTGAATCGCAGCTGTTGTCTTTATAGGAAAACTCGTAATGTTGCTTCTATATATATATATATATATATATATATATATATTATATATATATATACTTATATATATATATACATATATATATACATATATATATATGTGCGTCGACTTAAAGTATTACAATTCCTGATCCTTTGTCGGGTGTGGCAAGTCTTTTGGGTGTGTCTAATTATAGTTTTTGGAGTTCGTCCATATACTTTTTTGTGATGATTTGACTGTCTTTGAATTCCTTCTTGTATTGTTCTAGTGCGCTAACTATCTCAGGACTGAAGCCTTCGGACGTCATTTGTGTCAACAAAGAAGTTTAATATAATTAAACGAACATTGGATGCACGGGTGGTGACAATACTTATTTTTTAATCATGGTTGCGAACTTGATATTAACGCCTGGCCCATTATGTTCATACATTTGTCAGTAAAAACTAATTATTTATGGTGTGGAAAAAGCAATTCATCCAGTATATCGATTTCGCCCTTGTTGGGTACTCATCACTTACTTCCTGAATTTGCCGCGGACAGGGTTCCAACCTGGGCACGTCTGCGGCAAATTCCGACCAGTACATGTTTAGTTCCCAATAAGGATGAAACCGGTCTACTGGATGAAATGCCTTTTCTACACTATACAATTCTTGGTTTATACTGGCATATGTTAGTACTTAATGGGTAAGGTGTTTATATCAAGTTCGCAACCTTGATTATAATAAACGTGGTATCTGTTCTCGAATGCCAATTTGGGGATGGTTAGTTGGAAATTTAGGGTTAAATGGATGCTATATAGGCTTTACTTAAAGGAATGGATAACCAAGAAACATGAGTTTTTATATAACTGAAAATTGTTTGTAGCGTATGGCAGGGTTGCTCAGTGTTTAGAGTGCACCAGATTCCGAAGCAGACGTGTTCAGTTCCGAGCCCTGTCCGTAGCAAATT
This sequence comes from Eudiplozoon nipponicum, assembly GCA_029291075.1. NCBI lineage: Eukaryota > Metazoa > Platyhelminthes > Monogenea > Mazocraeidea > Diplozoidae > Eudiplozoon > Eudiplozoon nipponicum. The sequence continues at coordinate 91,653 of JAQBSW010002242.1, forward strand.
CTGGACAGTACGTGATGAGTTCCCAATAAGGACGAAACCGGTCTACTGAATGAATTTCCTTTTCCACATTATACAATACTTAATTTATACTGACAAATATATGTACATAATTGGCCAGGTGTTTATGTCAAGTTCGCAACCTTGATTAAAATGTATGTTTGATATAAACACCAGACTCAATATAGACACAGATGCGTGGGCATAGTCTAAGTACTAATGAGGTCCTTAGATTGATCCTATCCATTAGTGAGTCTAAAATTTTAAAATAATACCTGTAGATCTGTTCTAAACCAGGTTATCACATCTGCTTAAATCTGGTCTTGTGATTAGTGTATTAATTGGTATTAGATTTCGGATGAATTATGTATAAAAACGTTAAATCACCAAGATTTGATTGGCCCTTATTTCCTTTGGTGTGTACTTATTTTGTGGAAGCCTTCTGAATGACGGGACTAATCAGCAATCAGCCATTACGAAGATGGTCACGGTGTGTACGTGGAAATGAGATCAATTAAAGCTTTGCGTAACTATGAATGCAAATCAAGAAACCTCGAAATAAAATCACGCATATGTTAATTTTGATTGTCACACTACACACCCGATACCAAAAACTGATGTATTCGTTGCAAACATTGCTTACTTGATCTCCATACCACTTCATATATTTTTTCTGTGATGTTGATATTGTCACAAGTAGATTTATTATCTTGGCTAAATGTAACTGCTTTGCTTTTTATATTAAAACTAAGGGCCTCTATTTGGAAAACAAAGTAAAACATTCGTTATGTTTATGTGTTTATGTGAAGATTGAGTTCTTTATTAGATTCAATGTAAAAGCGAATTGTACTGCTTTTCAGAATTCTGCTTAATTTTGTCACTATTTTCGTGTTTACATGTACGTTTTCCAAAAGTAAAGAGGTAGGCGACTTGTGGCCCTTTCATCTTGGTATTGCCTGCATGCGCGCAGCGGGTTACCTTATGAAATATTTTAATCGAATGGTTAGATAAAAACGCCTTAATATTTTTATTATGTCATTGGCCTATAGGCTCTACTAAAGCCTAATGTGCAGTTCACTGATCTCATTTATGTGTGGTTTTTTTGCAGATTACTCAGAGATATATACCAACGAGCTCCGGTAATTCCAACGTTAACTGTTCAATTGGATATCAATGCGAAAATGACACGGCAGATAAAGATGACTATCTTTCAGAAAAAAATGGTCAATTTTTCTCAAGTGATTCGGATGGCGAGTCTACGAGTAGTTTTGATGAAGAGAACGATTGCAAAAAAATGGATGGTAATGGTCGCATGGATTTAGACATGTCAAGGAGAACAACCGAAAGCATCGTTGATCGCGCACAGTTCTTTGCTGAAAATAATGATAAGAAAGGTAGTAAAGTTTTTTCATTGTAAACCAATTAAGCAGTCACCTTTATTCAAACACGTGTATTTTTTTAAATTTATATCAATTTTGCGAGCTTGAAGTCAGCACCAATCACCAGTGGTCGAAAAACAGCATAAGGATTGGATGTAAACGTTAACCATTTTTGATGGTCCTGTCTATTATATTTCGTTTGTCAGCGGTCTTTCACAACCATAACTCAATGCCATTTGCACAATTATTATTTATAAATCTATCTTAGGCTATTTAAAGGACCAGACAAAATATCAGACTTATTTAAACCAATGGAAATTTATTATTTATGTGTCTGTCATAGACAAAGACAGAGAAAGTGAGAGGGTTAGACGAAAGAATTGGGAGATAGAGCACGCGAAAGAGGTTGAGCTACAGCCAGATAAATATAATGAAACAAGAGTAAGAAAGTTGTAAGGAGATGGAGACATCGACACAGGTAAAGACAACAATAGTAGGAAAAATGGTGAAAATACTTACCCTTATGTCATCAGGAAGTTGAAGACAAAAAGCGAAAACCAGCCCATGTTAGGCAACAAAAAACAGGGGTATTGGAAACATCTTTCAATTTAGCAGCTTTGTGGAAATTTTTTTTTCTAAACTGGTACTACTTTTACTAGCTTTCTTAACAGAATACTGCCATAACTATATTGTGAGCAAATTATAACGACACAGAATAATGCAAATAAGGCTTAGATCGCGATCGAAAGACATTCAGAAGGTTACAACATCGAGAGAAACACTCTCGTTTTCATATTATTCTTCTAGTTGTTCATGGTTCTTAAACAAATAACTTCTATTCTTTTTTCAGGTGAGTGTCTGAAGCGGCCAGATGCGTCTCTGCAAAACAATGTAACGTCGATTGTTGTGGGCCGATTGGCTACTTCCGCTGGGAAAGGTGATGTTGGTGCGCCTAGAATATGGGATGTTGGAACATTTGGCCATAATAGTAAGTGAACCTTGTAATACATTCCGGGATGCGAAGCTATTGCATGTATTCATGATATACCTAGATACGAATTTCCTCCAATATGACTGCGAAGTTATATAAAATTAAGCATAAACAAATGGTATAATACCACTGATTTAGGCGTTTTGTGTTCATAGGCACTTCGACAGAAGCCCACTGTATACTTGATCAAGTACTGAATAACTAGAAGATGCTGCATTATTATTGACTTGGGCGTATTAAAGCGGTACTACTGTTAATATTTCAAATAAACCTTATATATATATATATATATATATATATGTTTATATACATTTCGGACCTTCTCTAACCCGGAGATTGTCATAAATTAGAACTAGCCTGTTTTAACTTAAAGGCTACTTGCTATTTTTACTTCATTGTACGTCTTTACTTGTCTAAAATTTATCGAGAATTCAGAGCACAAATACGTTTGGGTACTCGAAAGTTTATTGAATAAAGTAAACCGTATTATTAATAAAAGGTCCTTATTAGAGTCAACAAAATTAAGCTGATGACCAAAAGTGACTTCATAAAACATGCATGCATTATATGAGGCGGCAAATTATCAGAATTAGACTGCCTATTTTTTGTTTAATACTTTAGTTAAAGTTAAGTTGTGCATCTGCTGAAGCGCACGCTAATTAGGGTACAGCAAATGCGTGTTTTTTGTCCTGTTACATTTACCTGTCATGCAGAACACTGTATAACAAGTCAGCAATTGTCTGTAGTTGTCACGTCTCAAAGTACGAAAGCCTACAACAATGATAGTGAGGAGATAACTGGCGGCATCCTAATGACCAGTGGATTCTACTCGACGTCCATTGTGCGACGTGAATTGTTCACAAATTTTGTTTATTTAACCTTAGTGTAAATTTTAAGTACTTAACATATTTTGGGAGTATTTCTGGGTATAAATGTCTTAACTCTAACGTTTCAGTCTGCTAGGCTCATCAGCTAGTGCTGTAAGTAATTACGGCGCACTAGCTGCACAAATAAAGGATTTTCAGTGGCTTCTATGCATTATACTCACTAACATAGCTGCAACACGACGCTGCTCCCCCTGACATCATACCTGAAGAAGAGTCCTGGCCACTCATCCCACCACTAATACCACACCTAACACAAATAAATATCTAGAAAACTTGCATGTCGTCCACCGTCATCTTGCGTACTCCAGAGACATGCATGAATCATCGTAAATGGGGTCATGCCAATATAAATGCACGGCACTCTATGTGAGCTTCCCTGGCGGCCGAAAAATAAGGATTAGAGCCATGAACAGAAATTTACAAAGAGGAAGTAAGGCTGGGGCTTATTCTGTTACTCAGCAAACCACGTCGTTAATGGTTGATACTGATCAACCCTTAAAGGTCGCATTTATGATTGATACTCGTACTGCAATACCTTTAGTAACACCCAATTTACCACTAACATATAGCACAGATGTACGGTTAAACCGGCCAACTGCCGGTCAATCAAAACTCATGGCTTAACAAATCTCAAAGTTTAACTAGGCCTACATCGTGTATTACCGTGGACGTTTGTCGTCGCACTCGTACCATATTGTATATTAGCTGCAGATTTTTTGGAGAATTATTGCCTGCTAATTGATACAGCCAAAGGCATCTCTTTGAACTTGGTTGTGAATTTAATTGTACATACCTTTATTGGTAGTGACGATCGCCTTATCTTTCCGTTCAAGAGCAATGACCCGTTTGGATCCGCTTATCGAAGAGTACGTGAAATCGTCAAAAGTTTCCCCAATTTTATAAATATTACAATATCAGATTCTATAAGTACAACTAGATTGACTACGCAGAGCCTTATAGCAGCTATAGCGTAATCTAAACATTCTGAGCCCGCGATCCTCCAGAAAACATCATCCGCCTGTTTATGTCTCCAAATATGTGGTCACATTTAAGCAAGTCCATGTACGTTTTGAAGCAGTAGTCCAGTCCAAAGCCAAAATACACTGGGACTCATCCGATTATCAAGCGAGGTTTCACATTTTTTATGGACTTCAATGGAAGTCATAAATTGGGGTCCATCAATCGGTTGAAGCCTGCATTTGAGTTCCGTATTCGGACTCCAGTTATAACAAGAAGTAATAAGGATCAATAACAAATATCATAGTACGTAAGAATGTTGAAAGCAAAGTAGCATGACAGAGACTACTTCCGAACATACATAAGAAACAGGAACAAGACCTCATCGATGCGTTCGATTTAAATTTGACGTAGACGACATCAATCTTGGCGGTGGATGGTGTAGCATGGCGCATTTCATAGTCTCTTCCTAAGGCCATTTTTATTTCTCCATTTATAAAACTGTATTTGACTGTAACTTTATAATTTTTTTGTAGTAATATTGTTAACTTAAGAACAATGTTCATGTAGGTGAATTATGTAATTCAAGTAGAACAAGTGTTGTTGTTCTACTGCACACACAGTCAGTCAAGCGGAACTTTTGGTCATAACAGAGTGCTGACCCTTGTCTGTTGTTATTGTCTATTTTTGGATTTAAGCAACGACAACTACAGACAATTGATGGCTTAGATACTGTTTGGTGCGGAGAAATAACATATATGCAAGTATAAATTAGGTTTTGCGAACCTAGTAACAAATTAGTTCAATTATGACCAGAAGGATAAACCAAAGGCAGCATGAACGGAAAGTATAATCTCATGCACATTCGTTTCGTGCTTACTGGCGACTCATCAGTAGGAGCCGGTATTACGCCCTTTACCCACTATATATTTGGGTGAGGAATGTGGGAAAATAGGACGGTACAATCTCCTAGACGAATGTGTAAACCTACAGTAGTGAAGCTAACATCATATGAAGTCTCGAAAATGCGACTTCCACGCTAACTCACTCTATATAATATATATACCGAGTCTGTAAAGGATACCAACACTATGGCTATTGTGTCAGTACCCGATACCAACATTATAGTACCAAAATGGTACATGGTACTAACACTATGGTTGCCGAATCGGTACATGGTACCAACATGATGGATTTCAATGTATGCTATAGTTCACCAAAATTGAGAATTACAACTATTTCTGAACACCTGTTACTCCAGTAAATCCATACACTCTGGCCTGATGACTTGTTTTACAGTGTGATGACATGACTGTTACTGGATAAGACACAAGCATTTTCTGTGTTATATCTCGCGTTCGTTTCATCACACGCACAATTTTAATCTAATTTTCGTCTAATTTATTGCATGCATAGCTTCTGCGTCATAATAATTCAAGTTATTTTGTTCATAAGTTCCATTTCGTCATTTTACTAATAAACACGTTTAATTTACAAAAACTATGTTTGATAAAAGTTTTTGTATCATATCTAAATTAATTTTGCTTGTTATTTAAACAACCCAGTGATATAGACATAACTAGCGATAACACGTAGCCTGAAAACGTTTTGGCTAGAGAAGGCCTATTACATTGGTAACCGCGCCAAGGTGCTCTATATATATATATATATATATATATATATATATATATATATATATATATATGGCATAGTATCCGCCGTTGTCCTTAGTAGTAAAGCATTAATTAATCAGTAGGAACAAAAATACACGCATTGAAATTGTCACAGTTAATTTTTTTGTATATTTTCGTGAGACCTTGATAAAACAGTTTCGCTTAAGCGTAATTACATTACACATGTATTAAATTATGAGAGAAGTATACATTGATTTCCAAATGTATGGACGCAACTTTGTTGGTATCGTATTATATATATATATAACCCATGTGTGTTCGTCTTAAGTTTTTCATAGGCGGGTTATTCAGTGTTCTTTTTCATGTAGCTTATTTTCAAATTTTATGACGTCTTGTCATTTGTTTATTGTCTGTCTGTTCTCTATCTATGCTTAGCATACTGTATGCTTGAGGAAAGTGGGCTCGTTTCTTTCTCCTGTATATATTGTTATTTGTTAGTTTATTGTGGTTCTGCATCGCTCGATTGTGAATATTTGTTGATAATTCTGCAGCTTCTGTTTCTCGTCATGCCTGTGGTCCTTCCTTATTTCACATCACATTTGTTTGTTTTTATTTATTGGGCCTGTGCCTCTATTTCCCTATTTTGTTGCAATTATTACATTTAGTCACGTCTGTAAAGATTGGGTGTGTTACGCTTTCTGGATATTCATGATGTAATAATCGCAATTTTGCAAACCATGTATAATAAACTTGTAATGTTGGCTGTTTTTAATTCCGTTTAGGCGTTCTATTATAGCATCTATTACAATGTTAAGTTCATACTGGCAGTTTATATTTAATCAAAGCCCGTTGTAAAATACGATTTATATATCGATTTCCAGGATGGCGTGTAGTCGGCATTAGATAGACAGGTCGTAATCAGCTGGTTGGGATTGTAAATAAAAAGCGATACTCAAAAGGAGTCACCAGAAACGACGACTGACCAACAGAGAAAGGCTTGTACACCAATAGGAACATTGTGCTCAATGTTTGGCTTCTGTGGCGGGAAGATCGAATTTTATGACTATAAAAAAATCTATCCAATCTTGATAAAATCACTTGCCCAATTATGTATATAAATTTGTCAGTGTAAACTAAACATTGTATAGTGTAAAGGCAATTTATCTAGCAGACCGGTTTCGTCTTTATTGAGATCTCCTCACGTACTGTCCAGAATTTCCCACGATCAGGACTCGAACCTGAACACCTTTTTATATAAGAATCACAATATATATTTACATAACTTGTCAGTGCCTGCTTAACCAATGCACGTTTAATTATATAAATGAGCAATTCAATACCACGTCGACAGTCAGCTTAGTGTCTGTTCTATAATGCCAAATTTTTCGTGGTTAGTTGGAACTTTAAGTCTAAAATTATGCCATATAGGCTCCACCTAAATGAAAGTCTAACCAAGAAACTTTATTTATTACATAACTGAAAATTGGGTATAGTGTGCTGCAAGGTGACTCAGTGGTTAAAACAACAGATTCCGAAACAGACATTGCTCAGGTTTGAGCCATTTCTTTGTAGATTCTGAACAGTTCGCGATAAGTTCCCAAAAAGGACTACACCGTTCTACTGGATGTATTTCCTTTTCTACTGTATGCCATGTTTATTTTACACTGACAAATGTGTGTACATAATGATCACCGATATTCCAGCGAATCTGTAATGCATTCACCGATTTATATTTTAGACGTAGTTAGTCAGGAATCATGTTAATTTATGAAAAAAGAGGCCTTATGCCATTAACTTGATACGAAACATATTTATTTATAAATGCACGTTTTAGGAATCGATATGTTTAAAGCATTGGAACATTCCCATAAAGTTCTGTGCTTAGCGCGACCTAAAATAGGAGGAACTAAAAAGAAGAATAATTTAGTTAAATCAAGTTTGGCGACGCGGGCCAAGGAAATCTGTCGCTCAATGATGGTTTCAGGCAGTGCGGATGGTTCTATAATTATTTGGCGTTATATGCAACAAAGAGGTCAGTGCAAAAAACAAAATCAGACACAGAGTTCTGTTTCGGTTGCTCAGCATGAAAAAACTGAACATGACCATTTTGCGCAGGGGCTGGTGTATAGTTGGCAACCAGTCAACAAGATTGATCTTCACCAGAAGCTGGCTGATTCAACTGACGCTGTCGGTGGAAGTACGAGGCGTTTTCCCGTCTCAGGCCTGTTGGTACTTGTTGAAAGCGACAAGGAATGTAGCGTAAGTCATGACTTCTGATATTGGAACCTTGTTTTATTATACTTTTTTCTGTTTTCATGGTTTCATATACATAACTCAGCTGACTTAGTATATCGTTATTCGTCTTGAATATTAAATATGTTTAATCTTGTTATATTATCATTTTTAAATTTCCATTTTAGGCTTGGTAGATAAAGTTAAATATTGAAGATGTATCGTTGCTTTCTTAACACTCGCTGGTACAGCCGAGCTCGTTTTTTCTCATTTCTTGTATTTAAAAAAATGTTTTCCAATAAAAATCTAATGTGTCTGCCGAAGTCAGTTGACCGCTACTGCTGATCTAGCTACCATTCCCTATAAGTTTGCCATCTAGAAGAAATTTTATAGTGGATGTTTCCTTGTGTCTTTGTTTTAATGACGATTGACAACCTATTTTTAGAATTGTATCACTTCATGACTAAATATGCAAAAATAAAAATTGGTTTTGACACACAATAACAAAAATTAAATAAATTAATTTTACATTCTGCAGTGCATATTGTTCCGATGGACTTGTGACGCCTGTCGTTTACCATTTGGCGATTTTTCAATGTCTCGAGCTTTACTGAGAGACCTGACTATTACTGTTGCTATTGCATATTAGGTTTTGCGCATGTAGTAATAAATTAGTATAAAAAACTAGGAGGATAAACCAAAGTCTGCATAAAAGGAATGTATAATCCCATTGGCTTACTAGTGACTTCTCAGTAGGTGCCGGTACTACCACCTATACCAATTATGCATTTACTCAAGAAATGTGGGACAATTGTACGGTGCAATCCACTATACTAATGTATATTCAATCAATAGTGGGGTTAACCTCATCCAAAGTCTTTGACAAAGGACTTTAAAGCGAACTCACTATATATATATATATATATAATATATATATATATATATATATTCTTATAATTAGGAAAACACAAATAACAAAGTGGATAAAAGCCATTTATTTCGTGAATACTAATCATCTCTTATACAATCATACATATTTATACATTTTGGGTTTTCAATTGATTATGCTAGTGGTAACATATATATATATATATATATATATATATATATATATATATATATATATATATGATTTATAACGGATCTGTAAAGAGTAGCAACACTATGGTTTTCGATTCGGTACACGGTACCACCGCTATGGTTGTCGAGTTGGTACATGGTACCAAAACACTGGATTTCCAGATATTCTAAGTTTCACCAAAATTGGGAATTACAACGAATTCTTTACACCTGTTGCTCCAGAACACAAATACAATCTGGCCTTGATCGAATCATTTATCAATTTCGCGGTCATCATGAAACTATTGCATTTAATATATAATGGTTATATACTTTTTATTGAGGAGGAATAATACTTGCAATTGTGTAACAGGTGTTTCGCATCTAGTAACAAATTAATTCAAATAGGACTAGAAGGATAAACCAAAATCACAGTGCACGAAAATTACAGTGTCATGTGCACATTCGTTTCGTGCTTACTGGCGACTCATCGGTAGGAGCCGCTATTACGCCCTTTACCCAATATATATTTTGGTGAAGAATGTTGGAAAAACGGAAGGTACAATCTTCTATACGAATGTGTAAACCTGCAGTAGTGAAGCTAACTTCATTTGAAGTCTGCATCGATGCAACTTCAAAACCATCTCACTATATATAATATATACCGAGCCTGTAAAAAGTAACACTACTATGGTTTCCGAGTCGGTACATAGTGCCGCCGCTATATGGTTTGCGAGTCGGTACATAGTGCCGGCGCTATATAGTTTGCGAGTCGGTACAAAGTGCCGGCGCTATATGGTTTGCGAGTCGGTACATAGTGCCGGCGCTATATGGTTTCCGAGTCGGTACATAGTGCCGGCGCTATATGGTTTGCGAGTCGGTACATAGTGCCGGCGCTATATCGTTTGCGAGTCGGTACATAGTGCCGGCGCTATATGGTTTGCGAGTCGGTACATAGTGCCGGCGCTATATGGCTTGCGAGTCGGTACATAGTGCCGGCGCTATATGGCTTGCGAGTCGGTACATAGTGCCGGCGCTTTATGGTTTGCGAGTCGGTACATAGTGCCGGCGCTATATGGTTTGCGAGTCGGTACATAGTGCCGGCGCTATATGGTTTGCGAGTGGGTACATAGTCCCGGCGCTATATGGTTTGCGAGTCGGTACAAAGTGCCGGCGCTATATGGTTTGCGAGTCGGTACATAGTGCCGGCGCTATATGGTTTGCGAGTCGGTACATAGTGCCGGCGCTATATGGTTTGCAAGTCGGTTCAAAGTGCCGGCGCTATATGGTTTGCGAGTCGGTACATAGTGCCGGCGCTATATGGTTTCCGAGTCGGTACATAGTGCCGGCGCTATATGGTTGGCGAGTCGGTACATTGTACCAATACAATGAATTTCAAGATATGCAAAATTTATCCAAAATTGAGAATTACAATTACTTCTGAACATTTGTTACTCCATTGGATTCGTACACCGGCCTTGATCGTTATCATTTATTGAATTTGGCGGTAATCATCATTGTATCCAATTAAATATAAAACAGTTAGATACTGCTTGCTGCGTAGAGCTATTTTATATGCAATTGCGTTTTTCTAATTCTGCCCTACAAGTTACATATTATTTCAAATAGCATCATAGGGATAAACCAAAGTCAGCACTGACAGAAGGTATAATCCCATGTGCTTAATGGCGACTCATCATTAATACACACTTTACTTACTATTCATTTGATCAAGCAATGCGAGTCAATTGGGCAGTACAATTGCCTATACAAATTTGTATACAAGTTGAAGTGGAATTAACTTCATATAAAGTTTTCGACAATACAGTTTCAAAGCCAACTCACTACATATAATATATACCGGACCTGAAAATGATACCAGTACTATGGTTGACTAGTCGGTACATTGTACCAACCCAATGGATTTCAGGATATTATAAGTTCCACCAAAATTGAAAATTAAAACTACTTATAAATACAGGTTACCCCAGAAAATCCACACGCTCTAGCCTTGTTCAATATAAGTTATCATATTTCGCGATAATCTTAACATACTTCAATTAAATACATAATAGTTATATACTTTTACAATACAATCACTACTGTTTAAATATATATACTGTTTTGTTATGAGAATCTGTATATATATATATATATATAGATATAGAGTATATATATATATATATATATATATAATTGTATATTGTTTTGCGCACATAGAGATGTGGATTTGCTAGAGTATCAAGTATTCAGAATTAGTTGTAACTCGCATCTGTGATGAAATTTTGCATTATTTGCATTCCGGTGTGTTGCTACCATGTACCGACTCGACAACCATTGTGTTTTTATCATTTACAGGCTTGGTGTATATTGTATATAGCGATTTGGTTTTGAAGTTGCATTAGGTAAGACTTTATATGAAGTTAAATCCACTACTGCTTGTATACATTTTCGCATAGTAAATTTTGCTGCCCAGTTGTCCCACATTTCTTGGCCAAATATATAATGTTATTGACGAGTGACCCGTAAGCTCGGAGCACATGTGTACATGATATTATACATTTTGTTCTTGTTGACAATGGTTTATCCTTATCGTAGTATTTGAACTTATTAGTTACTAGGAGCGCAGCACCTAATATTCAATTTTATATAAATTTGTTCGCCGCAGCTAACAGTATGTTACTAATCTTTGCTGTTTAGCGAATAAAATTCTTCAAAGTATGCTTCTTTGGATTTGTAGTCGGGTTTAGATTCATAATGTTTTGTTTTTCGTTATTTATTTTGGAATTTTGATGGCATAATTTGTTTTATTTTGCTCTTCGTTTTTAGAACAAGCTCAATCTAAACATGTATGCTGCCAGTGCTTACGTCGTTTATTCGATTTCATGCGATGATTATCAGGATAATTCATTGAACTTGAATAAAAGCTATACTTTATCGGATGAGATGACGGATAATTTAGACAATTTTAAAATTAAAATGCAAGTTTTCATATCATGTTATTCAATTTTTCCACGTCTGATTTTAATATTAAAATAAGGAATAGTATTTTTATGCGTTAAGTGGTTTTCACTTGCTCAAATGGGTGTTAAATTTTGGCTTCCTCTTGCATTGCTGAGGTTGGATTATTTTCTTATTCTTTGCTAGGGAGACTTAATGCATGTTCTTATATGAGTCTTTCAAGAAACAGCTTTTTTCATTAAACTTGTCGTATATTGGTGATATATAACTTCAATCAAGTGCATGGACACTTTCGATAAAATTTAAGTCATCGGTACTGAGGCCAGAAATAAACTTGATTTTACCACGACGAGCAACACAGAATATAATGCTTATTAATATCATTAGTATAGTCAGGCAAGATATTACGCTGACGCGTAGAACCAGTGCTTCCAGAACACTCGTGTTCTTTACTACTGCAAAATACGCTTAAGTCATCGATGAATTTTAGTTTTATTTAAAATAAAATCATAGTCACGAACATCAGTTTTTTTCTTATATTGGTGCAAAATGTGGATGATAGTACGTTTGTAAATGCGCTAATCAATCGCTCTCTTTGTATGCATGTTGTCAGTGTAAGCTAAATGTTATATCAGGCAGCAAAGGAAATTCATCTAGTGGACCTGATTCGTTCTTATTGGGAGCTATTCAAGTACCGTGTAGAATTTGGCGGAGACAGGGCTCGAACTGGGGCTTATCTGTTTCAGGGTCTGGGACTCAATCCATATATTTAATTCGGTTCGATCTTCGATAGTCAATTTTCCGTCGTGCTCTGATGATGATCATGGAAGATCGAAACGCGTCAGTGCATTGCGGCTGACTGTAGTTTTGTTATTTTGTTCGAGGACTGGTTAAATGAACCCATTTTTTGGTGCATATATATACACACACAAACATCTCAAGGACTAATATATTTCTATATATGGCAAAACTATTATTGAGTACTCAATATATGGTGTTATTAAACACTATTTGTCTCTGGGAGATAATCGACTTCTAATTTTGACACACATTTTTACCGAAGAGGTGAATTTTTTAGCGTCAGTCTTGTCTGCTGTTGAATAAATTGCTCGAAAAGAATTAAACAGGTGTTCTGCAGTTAATTTGTCTTAGCGTTATAATGCGTTTTTTGAGTTTATTTAACCGTTTGCCTCTGTTTTACATAAAATTAAAATTATTATTTTTCTTATTTCTTTCAAATCTAACAGATATTCTGCGTTCAACATGGTGACCGAACTTTGTGTTATTCCGTCAACTTTGGATATTCTGGCGGGTGGGCTTTCCAGCCTCGTTTACAGGAGAGACCTCAAACAAAACAATATGAACTATTTTGTCAAACTAGAAAAAGATTCCCAGTAAGCTTAGCTCGATTACATTTTAGTGTAAAATATCCACTGTTTTCTTTTTATAACTTAAAAATTTATGGAATATCATTTACTTGAATTTCAGCTTAAAACCACAACTTTCTTTATGTTCATATTTTTGCTACTTTAATTATATTTTTTCGTGTTACCGATACTTTGAGCACACATCTACGAATTAACTTACCATTCTTCAGCAATATAGTCATTGGGTATGTAGAATTTACAAAATAAATTCACCTAGGTCGGTTTATACTTTCTTTAAAGGTCTGCTATTTCTTGTGTCAACGTTCATCACGATCTATAGAATACTGTTGAATACTAGTAATACCAAAATAAATATTTAGCCACATTTAACGGCAATATGTATAGGATATTTAACTTTACGAGAGGTAAAACGTTTATTCTCCGACGTTAGCTTGAAGGAAAAATTATATATCGTTCGGTGTGTAATAGAGAAATTGAACACCGTAATTAATTTTGTTTAAATATGAACCGCTGGTTCACATAAATAGTATATATATATATATATATATATATATATATATATATATATATATATATATATGTATGTATATTAGAGGAAACATAACTAAACTCAGTTTGCATGGGGCTTAGAATTCTGCACGATAATGCCAATGCACGAAAAAAATGTTATTTGTAAATTTCTGGATAGCATTTTTTTATCGCAATAGCCTTACACACCTTGCTTTAATTATAATCTGCTTACATACGATTGCTTATAGATATAATTCAAGTTTTACATAACTTTATATTCAGATTATCGTGTGGTTCTGCGTTTCAGGCGAGATAGAGTAAGTCCTATGATGGATGTAATCAAAACTCTGTCAAATGTAGAAATTGAACAACAAAGCCTCACGCTATCTATCGTTTTCCATTTTAACGAACAATAGCTGTTGAAATGTAAATATTGTGCTGTTTGAGTTGTTTTATGGATAACCGATCTGAATAATGTACCATCAATTTCATGTTTGTGCAACACGTCATTAAAGACTACAGTATTGTTCTTCATTTTCAGTTGTAAATTGAGTATTCCGATGCCATTTATTGAATTTGTAATGCAGTTATTCAGCATGCACATGCCTTTTACTTACCAAAAATTTATAATCAACTTAATGGTTTTATAGTTTTAGTTCAGCCAATTATTCTGAGTTCTTGCGTTCTAAAATGCACAGAAACTTATCAGCTGTGATCGAAGCTAAGCGACACCCATCAATAGACCAACTTTTTCCCTGTTTAGTTGGTTATTGTAAATAAATTCAATGTCTGTAGGATTCCAATTGGGATATCTTTCCAACTACGCTGCACTCAGTTTAGTATTGGATGAATTATCCCGTATATACTGAAACAACCGCAAAAGTTTCCTTTAATCGGATATTAGTTAATTACCCAACACCCAACGAACACATTCAAAGCGCTATATTTCCATTTTCATAACTGCTGCTCTGAAATGAAATAAGGTCAGTTCAGATATTTTGTAATAGGCCATTGCGTATTTTTTCGCCCGACTTTGCAGACAGAGTTGGACGCTGCGCTTAATAGTCTTATAATTCACTGTTATACACCATGTTTTATAAATTGGTATAAACCTAATGATAAAATAAGACACCTTGTGGATGTTTATCCAATTTAGAAGCAAACACTATATTCACGAACAATGTGAAAGTGAAGAAGCAATGGAGTGCACAAGAAATAGATTGCGTTACACGTTGGCGTTCAAATAAGTTAATTTTGACTTAGGCTTTTCTGCATCGACCACAAAACTGCCTCTGCTTAATGTGAATGACAAAATGTCACTGCAATCTGCATTTAACGTTATCTACAGTTGGAATTGTACCTGTGGGCAAACCTATTTAGGCAAATGCAGTATATCATTAAAAACATGCACATTCCAACTTACTGTGACTAATCAATAGGAGGCATTCAGTTCGAAATGCATGCGTTCTAGAAATTGAAAACTTTTATAAAGCTAGTTTGGGCATTTCCCCCTGGTCCTATATGAACCTGCTTATTACTTATTACGCTATGCCTAGTACATAAATTCACATAAGCTAGTTCTCTGCAAACAAGTATATATATATATATATATATATATATATATATATATATATATATATATATATATCTAATTAGGAAGAAAAACGCATTAATAACAAAGTGGATTAAGGCCATTTATTTCGTGAATACTTATCATCTCTTATACAATCATACATATTTATACATTTTGGGTTTTCAATTGATTATGCTAGTGGTAATAAATCTGACTTGCTTTTACTGCTGTTTCTTGTTTTGACTGGTTGGTGAGTGTGT
>JAQBSW010002243.1:0-107461 GCA_029291075.1 Eudiplozoon nipponicum
CACTATCAACATACTTTCTCATCCGTGACGCAATCTCTGGCGAATGAATTGTCATAGACACTGGATCAGATGTAAGCTCACTACGCCACAATTATCTCGAACCCACCCACCCAGTCGACACCAGCAGTCTGACATGCGCCAATGGTTCCAACATAGCGACGTTTGGGGTACGAGTACACACAATCTCGTTCTCCAACTCAAAATGATGTTTCAAATATCCGTTCATCATCGCCAACACAACATGAAACATCATTGGACGTGACTTTCTCGAACACTTCGACATAACCATCCGTCCAAGAACGCTAGAGATAGAGTAACCAGTATCAGTGTTGACAAAGCCAAAATCAGTCGTTACACGGTATGGCAGAGCAATAACACTTCCTGGAAGGTTAGCCCCCTTCATGGTGTACTAATTTTCATTGTCGGGGGGGTGGGGGTGTATGTAACATGCGGCTCCGTTTTACAACCTAACGAAGGTCAATTTTTACAAACGCTGTGATCTTTAAGGTCAAATATTCTAACTCTGTTCTTAAACAATATTTCTGTTAGCTGTGATTTTAGGAACAATCTCTGTTAGTTTCAAGCAGTTTTAATCGATATTTGTTGAACTGCAATTTTATTTGTAATTAATAGGGTTTTTATAAAATAGACAGAACCGCGCGCGATCCGCGAGGATCACGCGGTGGACTATTGTGTCACAGTGAATTTATTTCGCTCAGTTTGATTATTCACAATTTTACTGTTATCAGTTAACTGTGCCATTCAGAATTTCAGAGAATAATAGATTATAATAATGACATGAACTAAATATTCGTGAGTTTTTGGTCATTGAAGTCTTTACGTGGCTTACCCCTTCATTTTTAGTGATTGCTTTTAGCGATAACTTTTTACATATCTTCATATGTTTTAAATCGATGATAAAAATACAATTCAATTCAGACATTTGTGTATAAATAACCACTTGTGTGTAAAACATTTTTCTTTATAAACATAAATCATTTTACTATGTTCAGATTATCATGTGTTTTCAATCATTTGACTATATACAATTCAATCCAGACATTTGTGTAAGAATAATTTCTTGTGTGCAAAACATTTCACTTTATAAATATAAATCATTTTAATCTTTGCCGTCTAG
Source organism: Eudiplozoon nipponicum (assembly GCA_029291075.1). Lineage (NCBI taxonomy): Eukaryota > Metazoa > Platyhelminthes > Monogenea > Mazocraeidea > Diplozoidae > Eudiplozoon > Eudiplozoon nipponicum. The sequence continues at coordinate 1,139 of JAQBSW010002243.1, forward strand.
GAGACGGACAATTTAGTTTAACTGTGAATAGTGTTTTAGACCTATTTTGCATAAAAATCTATTTTGACAGCTGACTAACACATTTTCAATTTGGACTAACTGTGAATTATTTTGCTATTTGCAACATTATATCTAATATACGTATGACCAGATGTTTTTACCTTCTCACATCAACCATCCGAAAAGGATCAGAGACTGATTAGGCGCACGGGTAGTAACAATGGCCACCATTGATATGTAGGACGGGTATAAAATTCACGAACTAGAAAGCAACCCCGCAAACGACCCCTACACTATATGAGTTGCGCAAGGCGAACTATGCTATAAGAATATCGTGGACCCAGTTCGTTCAACTAGTAGAACTAAACACAGCTTTCAATTTACGACGCAATCTTTCTACCATTCTAAATGAAGATTGTTTTTTCGAACCTGGATTAATTTAAATTACCTGATCTGCGTATTGACTAAGGCAGCTTTCATTGATCCAGTAGTTTTCTTTTTCCGATAAATTTCGTCTAAACTTATTGATAGCCTTCATCAGTCAGATTTTACCTCACAAAATTACCAAATGAAACTTGCTTCATTAGTTTCATTTGTTAAACTTGTGAGGTAAAATCTGACTGATGAATGCTATTGATAAGTTTAGCCGAAATATTTCGGAAAAAGAAAACAACTTGAACAATGAAAGCTGCGTTAGTCAATACGCAGATCCGGTAATTTCTACCATCCTATTTGCACGTGGATTGTACGCTCCAGCAGGCAGTACATTAATTCCATGGTATGGCAAGATTGGGGTAAGCACCAATCCAATTGTATAAAACCAGTCTTCGACCAACAACGCACTGACGCGTTTCGACATTCCATGATCATTAACAAAGTACGAATAAATTACTGGGTATCCTGCAAACAAACAAGCGTTCCAGACGCGAAGAGCAAGTTTCGGCTGGTGAAGGAAACTTTTGCCGCTGGTGTTTGGTTTGATAGTACTCATGAGCCTTGGTTGGCATACCATCTAGGAGAAGAAAACTCCGAACACAAACCACCCTCACTAGGAAAATGAGATCTAGTCTTCTTTTACAGTTCACAATTAACTATGAACAATACGAATTAGAATGTTCGCTTATTATGGTTATATGGCAGTGACACAATAGTCAATTTTGGTTTTCGTATGACTGTGCATGATGATGATGATTAAATTGACTACCACGATCATTATTGACTCTTAGATACACCATAACGTGAACAAGACTTCTTGCGCTGTCATATCCTTCAAATTCGCCACTATAAAATGACGATTGAAACGATCAACTATTGTTAGTAAATAATTTTTATCGTTAACTTAGGACTTCTCGACAATGTCTATATGTATTTGTTTGAACCGTCCGGTTGGTATCCAAATGCTCCTTATCTCGGTTCGGTATGTCCCAAAACCTTATATGCATGAAACGTGGAACGGGCTCATACCCAAACCAGCATGTCTTTAGACATATTCAGCCATAGATTTCTGTCAGTAATTAGTCTAATGGTGGCTTTTACGGATATATGTCCCAAATTATGTAGTTGTTGTTCCCTGTGTGGTATTTCTCTCTATCTGTTTAGTGCTGCCTTTCCATCTGGGTCCATCTGAACGTGAGTATAAAGAGCCTTCTCAGTAGCACTTGGCATTCCGTCCATATTCAAAATTTGCTTTACACCATTCGCGTGGCTCATCAAAACGTTGGCGAGATGGATTCCCTCGACGCCTGAAATCTTTATCCAGATATTAGGAAAATTAACCTACAAGAAGACTGATAGGAAAAAGTAATATACTTGTACTAAGTGTAGTAATAATGCAAATACGAATTTGGCATCATTGGGCCCTCACTAGACAATGAGTTAAAAACATCTAAACATTTGAATTTTAATCAAGCACTCATGTTAAATATGTGAAAAGGGTAAAATTAGATCGACGATATCTTGTAAATTAATTCAAATAAATTACGACATTTCATTGACTGATACAGGATCATTGAGAAAGCAATGAATCAATAAATCAATCATGTGCGACATGCAACTTAGAAAAGCTAAAGCGTTTTTCATGATACACCCTCTGACCTGTTCGTTCCCTACAATCACTGCCGCTTTCTGCCGCGCTGATTATCTATGCTATTGTCCCATTTGCGTTTATACACATGCATTTACACTAACACAGCTGGCTTCGAGTCATGCCAATCACCCGTTGCTACGCTTCGAGAAAATCGTTATCGTTTAAAATTTTAATATGAATTCTACGTTTTTCAACGTTCTTGGCGTTGCCATAGGTCATCAAAAAGAGTCATCAGGGCCTTGAATACAGAAATTGCCTCAACCTTTTACTGCTAATCTACGGATTTTCGTGCATCTACTCAGAAGATCACTAACTGATAGACGAAACACACACATGGCAAGTCTCTAGAAGAACTTCTGAACATCTGTCTCTACTCCGGTACACAAAAAAATCACCACATTATAAATTGATTTTTTAGAGTTGCAAAACATTCTGGCTAGGACGTTACAAAGATATACACTCCGATAAGAATAAATTAACAAGTTTAAAATTCTCCCGCCGAAGTACTGTGCCACCTCACATAAAGTAGCCAAACAAAACGTTGCTAATTTTGTGGCTCTGAATAGGGCCATTTTTAGAGGATCGTTGCCAATGTGCACCACCGAGCATCTCACAGATACCAGATCGGTTCCTGTTTTTGTGTAAGAAACAATATTTAGATCTATCACACTGGTGATGTTCCATCGCGGATGACAATCCTGTTTTGGAGTCTGAAGTCTTGCTTCAAACTTATTCACGTGCTCTAGCCTCGCCTAATTTGAGACTGGCATCCATATCAATATAAAAACCAAATTTTGCCAAAGATAATTTAATTGGCAAATCCGAAACTATTTGCGCTCTGATTGTATGAGGATCCGCAATCGACCTAGGATGTGATTACATGTCTGCAGATTAAAAATCAAATTAAATACCTGTACAAATCCGGCTACAGCCGAATTTATGCTAGCAGAAGAAGCATGTTCGGACATTGTGCTTGAATTAGAGGGGAATACCTGTCTTTCTTGACTTCTCAATTTCCGCCTTAAACAAAAATGTACAATCTTCGATAGAATAAGTTCATTGATACAAATTGTATTATCATATAGAAATTACCTGATCTGCGTTTTGACTAACGCAGCTTTCATTGTTCCAGTAATTTTCTTTTTTCATAATATTTCGATCTACATTACCGTAGATCTTCATCAGATGCATTTCACGAAACAAACGAAGCAAGTGTGATCGAAATATTATTATGAAAAATAGAAAATTACTGGAATAATGAAAGCTGCGTTAGTCAAAACGCAGATCAGGTAATTTCAATTAATTCAGTATCGCAACAACGAAATTCCTTCAAGAATCATATAGAAATGACTGAAATTTAGAGTCCGAGGGCCAACTTCTTTCTCACAAACGAAACTAGCCCACTAGTACAAAAGTACGAAAGCTGACAATTGGCATGTGCAAACAATAAAAATGCACAAAAGTATTTAAACTAAGAATGTTCAAGAAATTAATATAGTATTTAAGAAATAGCTTTTTCCATAAAATATTAATATTAACAAAACTGAAAGAAAATTAAAGGTAAAAATGAAATTTCTAATTTTCTATTTCGGTAGTTATTGAACTTCGGAATTAAAAACCTTCGTCGGCAAACACAGTGAATATCAAGAGTATCAAAGTAGAGGTGGATGTCTAAATTTAATGACAGCCCTGTAATATTTGTTCTGTTGCCTTGTTTGTAATTGTTGACAAGATTGACTTCAATCAATAGATTTCCATAAGTAAGATTTAACATATGCTATGTTGAGGGTCACGGCGAATCATGCTGATGATATATACGGAAATGCCAAGTGACTTACAATAGTGTGTATCCGGTTAATAAATTTTGTGCTTGCGATTGCCCACTATCACAGAAGCTAGAATTATCTTGAGTCAGATAGCTGATGACAGTATGTGCAATTTGAACAGCCTGTGAACATTTTAGTACGTTAACACAAGGAGCATGATCGGGCCGTACATATTATAACATATTGCACAGGGACGTGGATAGCGAAGGATTTTTGGATAAAATATGCCGAATCTAGATGCAACTGGTTGTATATAACGAAAGCAAAAAATAATTGGGTTCCAAATTCCTTTGATCTCTTGTTCCAATGTAACACTGATTAGAAATTCAAAAGCATTAGTGTGTTAACATAGTTGCATTTGCTAAAGAGTTGATGGAATAAAAAAACAAATTCCTGTTATCAGACGACAACAAAATGACAATAATTGTTTATTACTTTTTGATTGTTCAGTTGCTTGCATGCCGGATATAATTGATTTGATAGGTTATAAAAGAACACGCGATATTAAGATTTTCTGCAATTCCTCCAATCTTGGGTTATAGAAAAATTACCTGGTTGATTCGGTCTCAGAAATAAAAGGCTGAATATTTGTGGTGAAATACGATGTTCTCTGCAATTTTCATTTGTCTACATTTGATATGAAGTCCGCGATCTGTTTCGCGAAATAGATCATTTCTAAAATGATCCGCATGAGAGTCCAATTCGAAACTAAAGGTGTTGTCGAGCAGAATATTGCCTATGAACCTATAAAATATCTCAAAAGGACGGTGGGATCAAAATTCATGAATTAAACAAGATGAGTTATAACAGCAGTCTTTTTTAATATTTTATAGTGTCGGTAGACTGTGGTTGTAGGCTATTCTGGAATCAGTAACAGACAAATAATTTCTGCTAGTGAATATTAATTGAAATACGTTATGCATCTGCTTATGTCACAGAATTTACTTTGTGATAATCCCGTTATCATTAAAAATCAAGTGCAATAAGCATGCTAAAGAACCTTTTGATTATCTAAAGATGCTTCTTCCAGCAGCCTTGATAATTAATCCTGACCGGCTATGAGTTTGGCAAGATGTAACGGCCTTTTTTTAAGTGCAATATGTGGTCCTGTGGTGTTAATTGAGTGAATCGCGTTGGTGACACGCAGCTGTGATTTGCTTGGATAGAACATGGACTGTTGTTTTCTTAGATCTGTTGATATTTATGTCGTTGTTTAACCAAATCACAAATTCAGATTGTTGATCGTTTGGTTTGGCGTTATTGACCAAATCATCGACTTCGACGTGAATTTTACGTAGACAAAAGTGACTAACAGAACTGCGCAAAGGAGTATTTTTGATGTTGACTTCCTCATGTGTGTAAATAATGTTAAATAATTAATTAAATATAATTTGAGATCTTGAAATAAACATCTGTTCTATGATGTACATAACTTTATCAGTTTGAACTAAGCATTATATAATGTAGAAAAGGAAATTCATCCAGTAGACCGATTTCGTATTATTGGCAACCAGCCTACTGGATAAATTGTCATTTTTTCATTATACAATGCTTAGTTTATACTGACAAATGTATGTACATATTTGGAGAGGTGCTTGTATCAAGATTGCAACTTAAATTAGTTAAAGTCGAGGCGTTGAAAATGAATTTGACGCGAAGATGTAGCGTTTGCCAATAACCGCGATGAGGTTTAAGAGAATAGAGGACATGGGGTAGAATGTGGCTTTACAGTAACTCCATGATAATGTAATATCCCAAATTATACGTTCAGAAGTTCAATATCAAAATTTAGTAGTACAAATTTTTGTGTTTCAATTTGAATTTTCAAAAATTAATTTGTAGCTTTACGTTTAGAATTCAGCCAGAATAACAGAAAATCAAAATTAATGGTCAAAATATCTGTCCGAAACACTATAACTATTCTCTAAGTATACTGCTAAAACAAAAGCATATTTTAATTAGTTCATTAATTTTGTAATATTGATAATAGATAGTTGCAAAAAAATTACAACAGATACACTGCTTTCCTAGTGCGGTTGCCAACTGTAACGCTCCGGTCAGAGTATTGTGCAACTATGCATTAAGAGGACAAGTAAGCAGTTATTACTGAGGTGTTCTGATCGGGGACTTTAGAAACATTTGCAACCAACTGCCGTGAATATCACGAACGACAGAGCAAAAGCAGATTTATAGAACTGTTGACAAACTTGATGTGTGCATCTTGCTGCCTTGTTAGTGATCGTTGGGAAGATGAACAGCAAACAGTAGATAAGCAGAAACAGGATTAGACAAATGAAATATTGAGGGCTATGGTGAGTTTTCTGTGGAATTATGTGGCAACAACAAGAGATTGACAACCGTGTAGATCCGATGATTAAATTATATGTACTGTTGTACTGGTTAAATGGCAAGTGTACAACAGAGTGTGAAGACAGCGAGTGATAGACAGAGTCTGCGAAATCCAAGCGATAAGAAATTAAAATAGCATAAAAGTCTGAGTGGGTTGCGTGGGAAATCATGCCGCTTATATAATCGAGGAATAACAAAGTGCGTGTGATTGAATATTATTCAGTAGGGTGTACGTGCTTACTTACTGTTTCGGTAGTTTATTGTGTTTATGTTGTTCAAATATTCAATTCATTTTAAATGGTCAACTACACATATAGAAATATGGTCTAGGAATGCATTCCGTTCTGTCTTCCCAGCATGGCTGATATGTTTATGTGTATGTTTGAATAAACTAACCTAGATTTATTATGTAAAGTGAAGGTATAAAACCGTGATGTTGATGAAGTTCTTTTGATTTTTGATAACTGTGTGCATGCCGTATAATCCCTAAATAGGTTCAATGAATTGTATCAGATATTTAAATTTAAAATTAAAAAAAACGAGGTGGATAATACTCTGGTTTCTTTTATGTTTGGCTCAAACGTAGAACTGATGGCACATTGCGCAGATAAGTTTACCATAACAGAACAAATGGACTGCACAATATTTGCATTTCAATAGCTATTGCCTATTGAAATTGAAAGAAGGCTTGGATAAGACACTATGTATTAGGGCGTTGCGAATTTGTTATCCAGACTGTATAAAGACTAAGATATATGGTGTGAACACCACTCTTTTCATTAATGGTTACCAATCATATTTTACAGATTAGTATAAACCTACTGACACAATAAAATCCGTTATAAATTTTTGTAGTGTTGATAAGTAACCTGTGCATATTCACTTACAATACATAGACAACAAAGCAATGATGCGCATAAGAGATGGATTGAATTCCGCTTTGAATTTCACTTATTTTGAGACTAAATAATTTTTAACATCCACCATCAAACTTACTCTACCTAGCGCAAAAGACAAGATTCCGTTGCAATGTGCACCTAACGTTATCAATTTTTTGGAATTGTTCCTGTGGACAATCACATGCAAGCAGATGCAGAAGATTCAATCCTCGCTTGTCGGAGCACAAAACAATATGATTGTTGCAAAATACGAATTTTGTTGCACATACGTCTATAACTAAACAAGTAATGTGCTGTAAATATGCAAAACAAAAACAAGTCCATTTTCAAATTCAATAAAAGCTAGGTTTGTGGGTATGTTTCCCTATATAGAAGCTAGTTCAATGTATCGACTTTGTTCAGATCTGTGTAAGCAAAAACAAATTGTCCGTAGGTTGGTATTACCGTAGGCTTTCAAAGTCACATTAAAAATTACGCGAAGTAGAAGAACTGAAACCGAGCCTAATCTGAAAATAAAATTTTAAGAACGGACTCAAAAGAATGATTGTTCCAGAAATTATTATAATATATTTCTTTAAAAAATTATGTTAGTTCCAGCCAACAATGTTGGTTCAAATTTCTAAATAAACTGTTAATTTATTTTTGTTGGAAAAATCTATTTTCCATATAAACTCTATATATTAAAAAAAGGGCGTCTTATAATAGACGTAATCGCTGTAATTTAGCTGACTTGTATTTCTTCCGGATCATATTGCGCTCATTGGTGTCTCTGACGTCATCATCATGTCTTTTTCATCCTCTACTCTTTTAACTGGTTCTTCTGGCTTAGTTATTGCGTAATTTTCATAAAGCTGACTTAAAGTTAACATCAGGAACTTTGGCAATGACTCCTCTTCATGTTGCTTGCTTGAAGCTGGTGCATGCGGCGTTGAGTTTTAATTATTAGACTTCGCCACTGAATGATCATCCTTTAACTCATCTTGGTTTTCTTTTTTGTCTTCAATCCAAGCAAACTGTGTAATACAATCCTTCATCTGATACATATCTGTCCATGGTAATTACATAAGTGGAGATATCTTTGTTAGTCGTCCTTTTGATCTTATACAGTCCTTTGTAAAATAGAGTCAAACTATTTTTCCTATTCTCGTTAGAAATGTATAGACATGCGATGCTGATTTCAAGTCGAAGGAGAGTAAGTCCCAGGTTTGGATCTTTAAAGTCTTCAACGGATCTAACTTCCACATCTTAAATCTAAATGCAATTAATTCATTGAACACTGATCCAAATATTTCTAGATTACTCAGGTACAATTTATATAGTAAAAGACTGAGTATTGAAGTAAATTTCTTGAGATCAAGACCGCTAAAAGTAAAAGGTGGAATTCCACAATGATAAAGCTTGGGACCAATTTTATTTAATATCATATTTTCACATTAGCAAACTAAGTTCCTTAATAGTCCAGTTTGCAAATTTGCTGATGATTTAAAAATCATCTTTCCAATAGATCCAAAAATATCGTGTTCACTAAAAATAACATAACACTAGATTTATATAATTTGAGTGGGTATTTGATAGCATTAGGGCTGAGAATATACAGTAAAAAGTTGAAATCTTTATAAATAGGTTATTAAACAGAATTTAATTATGTTTATTTTTGTGATGCTGTTATTAATGAAGTTTTTGAGACCAATCTTCAGCAAGAAATCATAACTATTCAAAGTACAGCATCTACTGAGAGACATTTTAAAAGAATGGTTAGCTGTGCTCAGAGTAGTTGGGCACTAATACATAGAAATTTCTCATCTAACAAAATAAAATTACAAATATATATTATTTGGATTAGACCGACACCAGATAATGCCCCCAATACTTAGAACCAAATGAAAATTTTTTTGTCAAACAAGCTAGAATCTGCACAAAGAAACGTTGTGAAACATATTATCCCTGTGTCCTGGACAACATATACAAGCAGATTACAATTTGTATTAATGCAAGCTTTAATGATAATAATAATAATAATAATAATATTAATAATAATACATATATTTTGCAACAAAATGATGAGGTACAAATCAAAAGTAGGATATGTAAAGTTGAATGTAATTGTGACTAGCAAAGTATTTAACCATAGGGAAGGAGGGAGTTGAGAAAGAGAAGTTCTTTAATCAACTTTGTGATAGTTCGTTCTGATGGAAAGGAGATTCCATTGGACTAGGAAGGATCGACGAAAGTACAGATCGTGAAGAGTTCGAGTATCAGTGCGAGATTTTCAGGAGTCGGACAGACGAATTTGATTCTGAGTTAGAAGACGATGGAGGATCTGCTGCAGAAGTCGACCGACGGAGTTCTTTGCCGTGGATTTCCTGTTTCTATAGGGTAGTATTGACTAGGATAAAGCCGGCTAGATTGAAGTTTGTGGAGTGTCCGCACATCAGTGTTGCGTGCAGGGATCACTGACTTCCGTTGAGCGAGGTTACGACTGATGGAAAGCGTGGAGGAACCAGCGCCCGATGGATGCCGTCAGATTGTCCAGTAGTCTTTTAGAGTTTCCGATTGTTTGCTGAAACAAAAAGAAGAGATTTAGAAGAGCAAATTATGACACAATAATCAATATTTTGAAGCGGTAAAATAAAAATGAGGATAGAAATGGTGTCGGGTAGTCCATATTTGAATTTGAGAATCAGAAGGCAATAGTTGAAAGAAGAGGCTAGCCAGAAGAGACATCACGCTTCGAAACTGGATAATAGCCTAGGGATAAAAAGGAGTGTTATAGGTTAAGGAGGAACCAGTTTCGGTTCCAATCAGACGTCTCGCATAGGAATAAGTTAAAGAAGTTATTGCGAATCGCCTTTTTAAATTTATGTTCTGATAGGAGCTTTATTTCCGCGGGAAGAGCATTGAATACACTTGTGGCTTTGGAAAAGAGATAGATTGTGTTAAATATGTTGGGAGTGTGGCTGGATTGGATTAAAGATTTGCTATGGCGTGTAGCCTAATGCTGACTTGGATAAGTGAAGTTTGACGGTGATAGGCTAGTTGTGATCTCATGCCAAGAGAATTAACTCGTAAGTGACCGGTGAACCATAGCGGAAGAAGGCTAGCCAGGAATAGGCGTTAGCGATAATTCTGGCTTTGAGGGAAGTCTAGCTTTAAAAATCTAGAAGAAATGTTTTCGGTCGCGTAAAAGGAGGCTAAAGTGAGAGGACAATAAAATTCGCAAGCGTATGATATGAGGGGTAGTACGTAGACTTTAAACAATGTAGGTGGAGGGAGGGATTGTTAGACTTGAAGCAGATTAAACGGGCCCAATTGAAGAGTTTGTATGTAATATGTTGAAGGTGTGGAGAGAAGTCTAGCGATTTAGAAAAAAAGATACCAAGGTGCTTGGCCGAGTCTATTAATTCAATATCAGGGGGACAAATATTGTATCTAGGAGAGAACAGAATGGGTCAGAGGTAATTTTCATCAAACGAATCTAATCTAGGTTTAATTTAAGGCCGATTCTGTTAAAATCCGAGAGTAACGAGGATAAAAGCTAAGTGATAAGAGGTAGGGAGGGGTTGGATGCTGTAGAGTTACTGATTACGATTATCATGTCATCTGCATATTTGAACAGCTTGAATAGGTTGTCCTCAACCAGAACCTAAGCGAGTGTTAGGCGGAAAATTATAGGATCAAGCAAAGAGCCCTGGGGAACTCCAGATCGGATAAGGGCTGATCTCCAGTGACCTTTTCCAACTTTTACAGTTGTGTAACGGTGTCGGATATAGTAATTGATAAGATTGAGGACGTTGTCGCTAATACCACTGTTTAACAAGGCTAGTTCAATTGCCCAGAACGAAAGCGAATCAAAGGCCTTTGAAACATCTAAGAAGAGAAGAGTGCATTCATGACCTTTAGACATAGAGGAGTTGCAGTGATCAAGAACACTGACTAAGTTAGTGGAAGAAGAAAGGCCATTCAGACAGCTATGTTGATCGTCAAGGCGCAGAAGTTATCTCGAGATTTGATGAAAGGGTACATTAAGTTATATAAGAACCTGTCAAAGATTTTAGTGAAAGAAGAGACGATAGTTATAGGGTGGAGATCCCGGAATGAGGAGATTGAGGATGTATCGTTTTTGGGGATAGGAGAGATTGTCGAATTAAGCCATTCCGAGTGAAGATAGTTAGTCTCGAGGCATCGGTTTGATAACATCAACAACCAGCTGGAAGATATTCTAGCCAAGAAGGACAATCATCCTGACCGAGACAATGTACTGATCAAATTGGTGTTTAGATTTTATGCCTTCGATCACTTTAACGATGCAGGCCGGCGAAATGTTGAACCAACGTAGGTTCTTAGCATCTCCGTTGTCAAGCATCCCAGCAGGCTAAGTGGGAATGCAAAAGGAGTCTAAAAAATAATTTAGATAACCGTTGGCAAGACAGGAGTCCTTCGACCAAGAGAAGTTTATTATGAGGTTTTGCCCTTTTGTCGTAATTGGTGTTGTTGGAGAACAAGTGATGTTGTGCGTAATCTAGAGTTGCGTGCAAGGCTTTCGCGTGCTTTATACAAGGCATTCAACATGTTCATCAGGTGAATGTGTTGAATAGAGGTGGCAGAAGTAAAGTGGGAGGATAAGACGTTATGGACATCGGAAAAACTTGAGAAGAGGTTGTCTGGGAGAATAAGATCTATCCAATTAACGGCGTAACAGAGTCGACTATTCACTTCCCAATTGGTGAATCGCCTGAATGTCTAAATGCTCTCTCTAGGGATAGAGGATAAAAGAGAAATAAGAAAGGATAAATGGAAGTGCTCGAGAATAGGAAGATCTTCCGAGACTGAACATTGGTCACGTTTTAGTTGGAGAGGACAAAATCAAGCTGGTTTTTCCCTCGAGTAGAGAAGTGCACAAATTGACTGACAAGGTTGTCCGCAAAGAGCAGAATCAACATGTGAGTTTCCGTAGTTATATTATGCCAGTTGGCCAGAGGAAAGTTAAGGTCGCACACAATGATGTATTGATCGGAGTGTTGAGTGAGAAAAGTGGACATTAGTTGAGCCCCACGAGTGTCGTCTATTATAGAGAGGTTTGGTGGTCTGTAGAGAACGCAAACTGATAAGCTTTGGTCTAGGATCAGCAGCTGAAACAAAAAATATTCTAATCCTAGTGAGTTTAACATAGATAAACGTTTGAGAGAGAAACGTACATAGGCAGACATTCCATCCAATCAACCAAACGTTCTGTCACTTCGAAGGAAAGTTTAGCCATTGATGAGGAAACAATCATGGCAGTGAACGGAAGACGACAGTCACGCTTTAACAAGAAAGCACATGTATAGCTCGTTGGAGAATAAAAATTCACGCAGTTGTTTAATTTTTGGCGTAAGCGACCTACAATAGTTCCAGAATTGTTCCAGAAATTCTTTTTAACAGTAATATATTGTGAGAGCCAAAAATATTTCAAATGATACGCGAAACAAAATGGTTACCGAAAGGGATCCGTTAGACCGGCGAAGAGAAGCGGGCGTGTGTTTTCCGCTGACGGCTGGAGCGAAAAATCCGGCTGATAAGGGAGACTGACGGCTTGTTGACGAGAATGGAGTGGTCAGCATCGATCTGGATTTCCTTAATTCCAATTTTATCAGGCGGTTGAGGTAATTAGATGTTTTGAATGCAAGACGGAGGTGAGTTAACTGGGCTCAAAGGGTTGCTCTGGAGCAACGATGCGGAGGTGGGAAAGGACAACATATGAACACGGGCAGAGTAACAACTTTTCCGTGTGGTGTTGGTGTGCTTGGAGGAGGAAGTCGTTGGGGATGAATCGATGGCACGCGGGGACGTGATTGTCTTACGTTTTTCCGGTTTCAGGACCTCTGCACGGGTCGTGATACCAACTTGACTTAAGGATTTTTGACTGGCCCTGGAGATTGGAGGATGGCCGTTATTGGGAGTCTTTATGCGGCGTGGTCAGCAACGACGACGCGGTAAAGCTTGGGTTTGTTGGGTGGGCATAGTCTTGCTGTTTGAGCTAGTAGTGAAGGAGAGCCCTTCAAACGTGAGGTGGCTAGCATGATGGTTCCAGAAGAAGGAGCATCACAGAGAATTCCTTCGTAAAATGACCGGCGTTTCTTTGGGTTGCTCCAGCCAGGATAGGAATGTCTGGTTTCAGTAGAGGGGGCGGTGTCTGGCGGAGATTTTTGAGCTTGTTCTGCAGTCCTTGTTGTAATTAAGGGTGATCGAGATTTCAATTGACTAAAATCGTCTTTGGACAGTCTTTTGTGAGAAGAGAGCACGAAAGCACGACCTTTGCCGGAGGAGACCTCTTTAAGATGGTGGAAGTTGTCACACAAAGGACTGATTAGATCCTAGATTAGATCATCCTTAGAGAGTGGGGAGTGCAGAGACCAGAGGAAGAGTTTGCGTTTACTGTGATTTCGCAAAGAAACCTCTCGCGCAATTCCGTTCAAGTAATCATCAGTTTGGCGCAAAAAATGTGACTGCAACGCGGAAAGAGAGAGGTTACCAGATCAAACTCCGAGCAATCCCTTTAGATCTGTCATGTGTTGCTGGAGGTCAGCGAGATTGGAAAGTAGCTTCTGGGTTAAACGGGTGGTGGAGGCTGGCAAAAAAGTCTGGTTCATTATGGAGGAGTGTGTTAGAGAAACAGAAAAAAATGAATATATATATATATATATATATATATATATATATATATATATAGAACAAAACAACGTACTCCATGGAATAACATTTATTAATAAATCTTATTTCTACCAGTATCTACAGTCATTGTTCTGGATTCGTTAGTATATTCGTTCATCCAATCCCACTGTACATTTGTCGTAACCAATCCCCTTTTCGTTATGTCAGAAGCGGAGTGCGCAATTTTCGAGCATGTAATACTCACAAGTCATGCTGTTGGCAGTAAAAAATTTTCAGTTCTGTACAAGGCAAAAACGGAAAAATTGCTTCTGGTTTTTGAAGCTATTGCAATTAATAAGCTGAAGCTCTGCTTAAACGTGCAGAAAATAATTCAAAAAGAAATTAAATTGGACTGGAACAAAGACATAACTGACAGGCCTTCAAAACTAGCCAACGCTTTGCAAAATACGACACACCCATCAATTACGGACGCAATTACAATGAAAGCGATGACACATCAAATGACGTTACGCAAAAGGAGTGGTCTAAATTTCGCACACCAAAGACTGACATAACGAAGAGGGGATTGGTTACGACAAATGTACGGTGGGATAAGATGAACGAATATACTAACGAATCCAGAACAATGGCTGTAGATACTGGTAGAAATAAGATTTATTAATAAATGTTATTCCATGGAGTACGTTGTTTTGTAATCATATTTTAAACAATAGTGAAAAGTACAGCAATATATATATATATATATATATATATATATATATATATATATAGTACAAAAGTTAATTCATAGTGTTTCCCAGAGTTGAGATCAGACGAGAAATCTAGAAAATTTAAAAATAAAAACAAAATGAAACTCGATCCCATTTCAAAATTAAAGAATTATAGATATCCACGAGCAGGACCACTCCGGTTGTTGCGCTTTTCCAAAAACTTTATCGTTTTGGAGAATGTGCTTCTGTGTAATAGTATTTCACTTGAATCAGTTGACTGGAGCCTATATGAACCCAATAAGAAAGATAAATGGAATAGGAACTAGGTCTGGAAATTTGGCGATTTCTCATTCTTTGGTGGGAAATATTGCAGGAAAGATATTTTATTTTTCAAAAATTATTATTATTTACAATCAGTTGCCAATTGGGCTTAGAGAAACGCCTCTGTCTAAGATGTTCATGAAAAATGTATGTACTAAACTAGGAAAAATATTGGATTCAATTGATTATTTGAATTTTGATTATAACAATACATTCTCGTTTGTTAAACAAAAGACATGGATAAATGTGATCATCAAAATATCTTCCTGAAATTTTTCTATATACCATATGTATTATAATATTGAAAAAGTTATGCTATTTCTCTTCCTGTTTGCTTTCATTGCAAATAAATTGTTAGTCATGGTTCTCAATTACGCATAATAATAAATTCGAATTGTATCTTTATCTTTCCAATTATCGGGTCAGAGAATCTTGATGGAAAAAATAATTATTATTTATATCATTGGTTATTGCATAAATGCGATTCATTAAAAATGTTGTCTTTTTCATTATTATAATAAATGTATCAGCAATTTATATAGGGTACACAGTGAAATTACGACAGGATGTTCAGGTGTTGAAAAAGCCTATAACATAATTATTGAGACTTACTTATTTATTTGTTACCTAATAGATATATTTATTTTATGCGATGTCTTTCACCTATTGTACATTTTCTGGTGATGGAATATGTGTAAATTGAATCCAAATGAAGATATTATATTCCATTCTATTCTCTTCTATGCTATTCTAAAAAACATACCCCAATATACTTTTTCCGAGGCCACGATTGTTTTCAACACACAACTCACGAAGACAAGAACACTACCATACAATAAATTTAAGAAGGCGGTTAATATTTATTTTTCCAATAAGTACCTCAGGAGTAGCGTGGACAGTAAGCGCAATCTGTTCCTCACTCGCTCATTATACGAGGTCGTATTTTGTTATGCTATTGGCTTGTAATTCAGAGTTTGTGATGGTCGAACATTTTCAAAAGTCTTTACAGCCTTAGTAACACACAAAGGCTCGTTGATTAACCTTCTAAATTCTAACGGCATTTTCCTTTATTTCAGCTTCAATGAATCCTCATCGGACTATGTAGAAACAAATATTTTTGCTTGCGACCTCATGGGTTCATCGATTGGAATGCTACTAAAAAATTGTGCGATTGCTGACATTAACTGAAGTATTGTGTTCTTCTGTTGTTTTGTACGAATTCTTCTTTATCAATATTTTTTCACGTTTTGGTATCGACGTGGGGCTATACTACAAGCGATATGTAGATGCTCTGGCCCTATTAACTAAAAAGATACGCATAGACGCCAAGTCTGTGGCATTCGTAGTGTTTCTATAGGTATCTGATGGATTAGTTTTCCCTTTCACAGCTATCAAGTTCGTATCTCCATGTAAATCACAACTATATATGCTAATTTAATCTAGTGATAAGCGAAAGAATGTGTACGTTTTAAGCAACACAGTAAAAACAGTAAAAAGATGAGAGCTTTAAAAGTAGGTAACAGGACATAATTTAATTATGTTTATTTTCATGATGCTGTGATTAATGATGTTTTTGGGTTTAAACTTCTGCAAGAAATTAAGAATTTATGCATAAATATTCAAAATACAGTTTCTGCGGAGAGACAAATTGAAAGGATAGTAGGCAGTGCAAAGAAGAGATGGGCACTAATAAATAGAAATATCTTATCGAATGAAATAAAATTTAAAATGTATATAATATGAATTAGACCGAAACGAGAATATGCTGCCGCTACATGCAATATATTAAAAAGATAGAAACTAAGCAAAGAAAAGTTGTAAAACTAACTAGCTCTGTCTCCTGAACTATATACGCCACTAGATTACAGTTTGTAACACTGTAAATGTTTTGGTTTAGGAAGATGTGCTTTTGAAAAAATGTTTTTCCATTTGAACCAGTATACTGGTGCCTATATGAATCCAATAAGTAAGATTCATGAAAAATACTGTTCGTTGCGAAGAACTAATATATTGTAACATGCGGCTCCGCATTACAACCCAACTAAGGTCAATTTTGACAAATATAATTCTCCTTAAGCTCAAATAGTCTAACTCTGTTTTTACACAATATTTCTCTTAACTGTGATTTTGGTAACAATCTCTGTTAGTTTCAAGCAGTTTTAATTGAGATTTCTTGAACTGCAAATTTAATTGTTATTAATAGGGTTTTGTTTAAGAAATATACACACCCGCGCGCAATACACAGGTAGCACGCGGTGGATCTTTAAACCTGTGTGTTAAAACAATGGATTTATTGACTTTTTGTGCAATAACCACATTCTATACAATTACTAACAGTTCAGTCATGATTATTATCATCCAAACTTCCGGTGTTTCTCCGTCTATTGTCCTAAACTCCATAGTTAAATGGTTTATTATAATTCAATCATTCAAAACCTAGCAAACAGTGGAATAATTATTTGCAATGTTTTTTAAAGACTGTTTTTACACGATTTTCATCCATCAATTATCAGTGACAATATTTACTGTATTTCTTCTCATACATTACCAGTGACTTTAAACTAAATTGTTAATCAGTCTGGATTTATATCATCGTAATCTATCAACCATTTACATGAATTCCTCACGATTCAGTTGTTTGTGTTTATGATAATTATGTGTGTATAAGACATTTAATTGTGTTGACGATATATCATTTTGTTGCAGTCTAGAGCACGGTCCATTTTGTTAAACTGTAAATTGATTCATGCTTTGCTATCATGACATTCAATAAACGACTAAAAACGGATGTCTTCTTTTTTCACCCTTCGGAAAAATGTCAGGGACTCATCATGGAATGAGTGGTGATAACAGCCACCATGAAAATAAAGGAAATTAATACAAAATAGACAGCTACCCCGCAAAACCTATTTCTATAACTACAAATCCGCCTACAATATATGTAAGTATGTATTAGTTGTTACGAAACTAGTAACAAATTAGTTCAGTTGTGACCAGAAGGATAAACCAAAGAGGGCATGAGCGGAAAGTATCATCTCATTTACATTCGTTTCGTGCATACTGGCGACTCATCAGTAGGAGCCGGTATTAGGCCCTTTAGCCACTATATATTTGTGTAAAGAATGTGGGATAATAGGACTTTCCCTTCATGCCGTCTTTGGTTTATCCTTCTGGTCACAACTGAACTAATTTGTTACTAGGTTCGCGACACCTAATACATACTTTAAAATTCATGAATTTCGAACTAGATATGTAAATTTGGCAGTATCTCCTCCTTTGGTGGGGAATGTTGCGGGCAAGTTATTCTCTTTTTCAAAATATTTACAAAATTTACAATCAGTTGCCCAATGTGCTTAGAGAAACGCCTCCATCTAATATGTCTTTTAAATTTTTATGTACTGAACTAGAAAAAATCTACAATCCTGCTGATATTTTTAATTTGGATTATGATAATACTTTTTCAAGGTTGAATTAAAGACAATGTTAATTGTTATCAGCAGCATAAATTCTTGAGATTCTATCTCCAAGTTTTGTATTATTAAAATTGAAATGTTATGCATTATATCATCATGCTAGTCAACAATACATGCAATCAATTGCCAGTCATGGTTCTCATGCATAATGTTACACTCGAATTATACATTAATTTTTCCTATTTCGATGATTAATATATTACTTTTTACAGCCGAACTTTCTGATGTTGATATTTTGTACAGTATAACTAGAGAGGTTTACTGATCTATATGAGACTAATTGCACATATTTATGAGATGTTATAACTTTTTATATTGTACATTTTCCAATATTATTATCTATTTGATGGAACATGTGTGGTTTGAATTTAAATAAATATTTTCTGTTTTACTTTAAAACACTGCAAACAGAATGTTTGACCTGGAAAGAGATTTGACACGAAACACTAAATAATTAAATTACCTGTTCCTGAACGATTCCAATCAGCACAAAGAGAAACAGAAATTCGTTTTAACAGAAATATATTGTGAGGGCCAAAATTTTCAAACTGATACGAGAAACAAAATGGTTACTGCAAGTTAACTAATTAAATCAGGCACGTCAGATACAAAATACAGAAATCTGAAATAACAAACAATACAACAGTATGTACACATGAAAGGGTTTAAACAAGGTATATTCCAAAATTTAAACAAACATTTTCTTTTTAATGATATTAGTTGAAATCAGCCACGGTGGTTTAAATTTATCAATAATTGTTACTTTATTCTTGTCGAAGCTAAATATCTTACTAGAGTTATTTTTCTTACTCATTTGTATCAGATAAACAATTGTTAGCCAATGTTTCATTCACTTTCTATAATCTTGATTGTGATTTGTACATTGGTATGTTCAATTGCCTGGCCAGATGGCCCATGCTGCCAAATTAATATCTATTATTATTTTATAATTATTTTCATATCTGCCAAATTAATGTATTATTATTATTATTATATTGCGGGTTTTCGATATCCACTCGTCTGTAGAGGTTCCAATCCTATTAATTAATGAGAACCCTATAGATGCCAAGTCGGTTTCAGTCTTAATACACCTATTTGAGTTTGATAAGCTAGCATTCTCGTACATAGTTATTAAGTTCATACCTGCAATATCTTAAGCTAATTTATTAGTGTTCTCAAACTTAAGATTAGCTTCCATGTTGATCGAACTTAAACAAATATTTGATAACCATTTATTAGGCAACGGACTGTGTACTTCTTACGTAGCAATACACCTGAATCAAATAATCTGGAAAAAAATAAGACACCAACAAAGAATTATTAAATTACCTATTCCAGATCGCTCCCACTATTTACGATTCAAACCACTAAAATGATAGCAGGTGTATAATGTTAAGATGGAGAATTTGTAAATCAAAATGTAGAGAATAACAAATGCAGTTTGCTAAAGAAAGTCATGCCAGGTTAAGTAACGATTACCGAACTCTCAAATTACGCACAATTTACAAGTATACATACATAAACAAAGAATGTTCTAGAAAATAAAAGAATAATTTCCTTTTAAATAATATTCGTTTCAATCAGCCACGGTGGTTTAAATTTATCAATAAACGTCATTTTAATTTTGTCGGAGGAAATATCTTCCTCTGTAGAGACTCCAACCATATTAGTAAATGAGAACCCCATAGATGCCAAGTCGTTTTCAGTCTTAATATACCTATTTGAGTGTGATAAGCTAGTATTCTCTTACACATCTATTAGGTTCTTGCCTGATATACCTTGAGCTCAATTGAATGTGTCTTCAAACTTAAGATTAGATTCCATGTTAATCAATCTTTAATATATATTTGATAACTTAGTTTTAGGCAACGGACTGTGTACTTCTTATGTAGCAATACACCTTATCAAATAATCCGGAAATAAATAAGACGTGAAAAACAGAATTATTAAATTAACTGTTCCAGAACGCCCCCAATATGTACGATTCAAAAAACAAAATACTAGCAGGTGCATATTGTGAAAATCGAGTACCTTTAAACCGTAATGTAGAGAAAATAAATAAATGTAGCTTGCTAAGGTAAGTCAGGCCAGTCAGGTACAGATTACCAAAACTGAAATTATGCACGATTCAAAAGTATATATACTAATAAGTATTTAATCAAAAAATGTTCAAGAAAATAAACGAATAATTTCTCTTTAAATAATATTCGTTTCTACATACACCACCTTCTAAAAAAGACAGCTAATAATAGACGTAATCATTGTTCTTCGGCTGACGTTGTATTTTTCCTGAACGAGTTGTGCATACTGGTCGAAGCTAAACGACACATCTTATCTCTAAGTTTAATACACTTGATCTTATTATATTGAGAGATCTTACGGAAAGCTCTGACATAATTTGACTACTGTGATCACTATTGACCCTTTCCGGAACACCATAACGCGATATCCAATTATGTAGGAACGCGAACAAGACTTTTTGCGCTGTCACATCTTTCAATATTGCTACTTCGATTTGGCGACTAAAACGATCTACCAATGTTAGCAAATATTTTTGGTCGTTGACTTCAGGCATCTCAACAATGTCTATGTGTACATGTCTAAACCGTCCAGTTGGTATACCTATATTCTGTATCTCGATTCTGGTGTGTCTCTACACCCCCCATACAGGATGACTTTAGACATGTGCGGCCGTACGTATCTATCGTTAACTAATCGAATGGTGGCTTTTATGGATAGATGTCCCTTATAATGTAATTGTTGGATAATTTTGGCACGTAACTCCAACGTCACATATGGTCGTGATTGATTTCGGGACGTTTTGCATAACAACCACTTGCCACTCAGGAGCTTCCGAACATATCCTGGTCTTTTGAACAAAACTAACGTAAAGGAATCCAATCCATTCGCTTCCTCGATTTTATTGACTAATTTGTATGATCAACTAGATTCGTCAATGGACCCAGATTTATCAGCTCGACATCTGCTTCATTCGGTCTGCTATGTGCATCCGCTACCATACTCTCTTTACTAGCAATATGAGAGACTATGAAATCGAGCTCTGCTAACCGGGTAATTTTAGAATTCACCCTGCGAGAGTAATAAATCCACGTTGTTTTACCATGTATGCTGATCAACGGCTTGTGATCTGTCAATAATTTGAACTGATGACCGTCTAAATAATGCTCAAAATGCAGCACTGCGACATAGACAGCAAGAAGATTTTTATCAAAAGTATCATACCGTTTTTCTCGATGACTAAATTTTCGGCTATAAAATTTAATCAGTCTTACTATATCCTTATCCCTTTGATGAAGCACTGCCCCTATTGCAACGTCTGAGGCATCTGTGATTAGCTCGAATGTCTTCTCCCAATCTACAGGTGCTAGTGTGGTTATGTCACTTAGCATTTCCTCGGCTCTCTGGAATTTTTTTCGGTCTTTCTTGCTCAAGTTTACAGATCAAGACTTCTTGATCGTGCTCTTTTCACGTGTAAGATGGCGTGTTAACGATTCTAGAATTCCGGCTAGACCTGGAATGAATCGTCGGTAATTGCTGATCATGCCAAAGAACCTTCGCAACTGGCGCTCGGTCCGGGGCTCCATTACATTTTTGATAGCTTGAATTTTATCCTCCATAGGATTAATTCCGTCATTAGAAAGTACATGCCCAAGATACTTAACTAAAGAGCATCCAATGTTACTCTTATAGAGTTTGACCACTAATCCATATTGTTATAGCCTGGTCAAAACTGTTTCCAAATACTTACGATGCTCATCAAGCGATCGACTAAAAATAATTATGTCGTCTACATTTACCCTTGCAAATGGACAATTCTAAAGGAGTTCTTCAGCCAAACGCTGGGATGTTTGACTGGCATTCTTCAAACCAAAAGACATTCGAAGAAATTAATGCGAGTCCCCTCCTGGAAATCTGACTGAGAGGAGAACTTTCCTCCATCAGTATTTGATAATAGGCTTTCTGGGGATCTAAAGTTGAATAAACCTCATATCCTATTATGTCTCGGAGCAGAGTACTCTGGTTAGGGAGAGGGTAAGAATCACCCTTCGTCACTGAGTTTAATGGACGATGATTTCCAAAAAACCTGCATTGCCTCGGTTCAGGTTAGAGAACTACCACTATTGGGGAAGCAAAATTAGAATTTGACGTTCTACATATCACCTCTTTGCGCAATTTGTGAAATTCAGACACAACAACTATTTGCTTGTGTTTTGCCAGTGGTTGGGCCTTTGGTGAACAAGGCAATCGTGCCAACAATACTATTTAGTGTTCTACTCCTGTCTTCAATCCTGTTCTCTTGGCACTGAAAAGTGTTTCACGATGATGTCGGCAATGTCATGTGCGACAGTGGGATGGCGTTAAAGAACTGTTTTAACTACCGAAACGTTAGACTCAGTGTGTGTTAACACCCCTACGCCTTCTGCAATAGTCCTAGTTTTGGGATCTAAAGTCAGTTTGAAGTGTGTCAAGAAATCCATCCCAATGATATGGTCCTTGTCATCGGCTACAAGAAATGTACACATAAAAAAGATTTCTGGACTAAGGTTACTGACATTTCTTTCATCCGCCTGACTCCTATCGGACTACCATTTGCGGCCCATAGTTGACAATCAAATGTGGGGAAATCTGCTTTCACTACATCTGACGTAACTATGTCTACTTCAGCATCTGTGTCAATGAGAAACTCCAGTCCATTTAATTCATCTTTAATAATGAATTTATTGCTGGATAATCCGGCAATATATTCAAGATCTGCTTTTTAGAAAGAATCTAACCATCTTGCTGTCTGTTTCGGTGCTTTTTTCTATTGCCGCATTGTTACCTTTCGCCTTAAGTATGCCTTTTAAAGACATGACTGGGAGCCTTTGCAATGGAACCCCCTTACGGCTCCTACTAGCCGGGGATTTATCGTTTTCCCGGTGATTAATACCTCTCTACCGATTTAGTGATTCCTTTCCATTAGGGTTCACCTAAACGTGAGTATATGCAATTCTCTCCTTGGCACTTGGCATTTCGTCCATATTCACAATGTGCCTTACACCATCCGTGCGGCCCATCGGAGCGTTGACGTGAATGACTCTCTCGATGTATAGTATTTCTATTCTGACTTTGAGGTTGCGAAATAGCTCTCGCCATATCATCCATTTCTCAATGTATACCTGATACTTCTCTACATAAGTAATGCACACTTTCTTGTAGCGTCAGGATGATTTCGGTATCTACTCTGACTGGCTGCACCATAATAGAATCTGCTGTTACAGCATGTACCTGTGTTTCCTGCTGTTTTTACTGCCCGTCTAGCTCTCTGAGTTTACTTGGCCAATCAACATTCATTGTTTCAAATACCTCTAATGTGGCTCCAAGCCTGGATGGTCGGTCAGCTGTAAAAATAGAATTCACCACATCTCTAGAAATATTCAACACGGAAGCTTTCGAACAAAGGCGTTCATAAAACTCTGCTGGTAGTTGACACCCCATCTTTCCTAGGGGTAATAATTCGCACATTTGGGCTGAACTTTCAGACTGATAGCTCTGTTGAATTTCTGCCATTAGTAACTTAAATGCATTATACGGTTCTTCTTCCACAGTTGTTTCTAAAGTTTTCTAATGTGCTTCAGAAATTCTCTACCAATGCCATCCATGCTGCAGCAAATTTCTCCATAGGGTTTACAATCTTGTAAGATTTGAATATCATTTTGGCATCCCCGAAACAACTTGAGTGTTTTTCGGATTTATACGATGGTAGACTGAATATTTTTGGAATGGTGCGGTCGTCTTTTTCTGTAGAGTTCCAAACCCTATAAGTAAATGAAAACCCCAAAATGCAAAGTCATTTTCAGTCTTAATATACCCATCTGAGTCTGATAAGCTAGTATTCTCGTTCACATCTAATAAGTTCTTGTCTGATATATCTTGAGCTATTTTGCTTGTGTCTTCATACTGAAGATTACCTTCTATGCTAATCGAACTTAAATATATATTTAATAACTAAGTGTTAGGCAACGAACTGTGTATTTCTTATGTAGTAATACACCCGATCAAATAATCTAGAACAAAATAAAACGCGAAAAGCAGAATTATCAAATTACCTGTTCCAGAAAGTCCCCAATATGTACGATTAAAAACACAAAATGATATCAGGTGTATATTATGCAAATCGAGTATTTGTAAACAGAAAAGTAGAGAAAAGAAACAAAAGCAACTTACTAAGGAAAGTCAGTCTTGTCAGGTACAGATTACCAAAACTGAAATTACGCACAATTCAAAAGTATATATACTGTCAAGTATTTAAAAAACGAATGTTCTAGAAAATAAACGAATAATTTCTGTTTACATAATATTCGTTTCAATCAACCACGGTGATTTATATTTATCAATAAATGTCACTTTAATTTTTTCGGAGGAAATATCTTCCTCTAGACTTGATGAGAAAAATTTAGATGCTTTAATCGTATTTATAGATATCTCAAAAGCTTTTGACTCTATCTCTTTTGATGCTATTTTAAAGTCGATTAATTGTGTAAACGCCCCGGCTTCAAGTAAATGCCGTACGACGTTACAAACTCGGTTAAGGTGCTCTGAATAGAGATTAGTTGCTGATATGGGGGCCCTTAAGAGGGCCAGGTAATACGTTCGCTTGAAGTCTTCCGAAGTGAAGATGTCCTAGAGCCTTGGGTGGACTCTGGTTGAGTTTTGGCTCCCGTGGTTGAGCTGTGATCGTGTTGTGTATGGTGTCATGCAGGTCCTGCACTCAATTGGCTCGTCTCTCTGGTATCTCGCATCAAGACGAGTAGGGATTGACAACCGGTAAAGTGCAATATGCGCTGACAGCCGATCGAGTAAATACGCGAAGCAGGTAGAATGCAAATGCCCAACTGACTTGCATGGTAAATTACCGTGCTTAAATAGCATGCAATGTGTGCTTGCATACTATTGGTTAAACGTCGTTTAACGTGGTTAAACGTCGTTTAACGTCGTTAAACGGCAATTTGCTTTTTTCTCATTGGTGCAACGTAAATAGATTTGAATTTTATTTACGCAATATGTCGCCGATTGATTTGTGTCGTTACAACACTTTCCTCTCTGAAAAAAAAGAAAAAAAAAATTCCTCTCTGCGAGGCTAGATAAGAAATGCATGACAGAGTTCGAACCAAGTTATGCAAAAATATGATGAACCATAAGTGCTGGGCTTAAATATGCTTGTTGGTTGCTTCAACAATGATATGATGCCAGGTAACCTCTAGGAATTGCTACACAAATTGTTAGCTCTAGTGGACGGTCATAGCACGTGAGGCAAAATAGAGCAGTGTAAGTTTTTGGAGCCGCAGCGTTAAGATTTCGAGGTAAATCGCCTCTGAATTTGCCAGGTTTAAGATAAAAAACCTAAGCAGGTTGGATCGTTGTCAGTGTTTGTATACGACCAAAGGAGCTAAAGTGCTCGACGTTGTAGTCATGACATTTGTAGAGTGGTCTTTGTGAAATGGATAAAGTTGAGATATGCATTGAAAGTGGCCTGTACCATGATATGAAGCTGATCACTACTTAGTGTTGCTACACGAAAACGTTAGCAACTAAGTAGCTGGTCATACCAAAATGGGCAGTGTAATGTCATGTGTGAGAAGTACATTATAATGTGAAATATATATACATTAAAATCAAAGGTAATTGCATAAAAAAAATGTATACGAACATTGCCTCAGAGGTGGCATAATACCAAAGAACTGTTAAAAAATGCTACACAATTGTTAGCTAAGAACAGGTGGTTATGCCACGTGAGACAAATACTAAAAATTAACGTAAAGTTTAAAAAAAAAATTTTTATAGTTAAATGTTAATGTTTAAAAAAAAAATTAATTACGCGTTATACAAAGCAGGTTGAGATTGTGGGCAGACGGAGCCTGAGACGTGTGTAGAAGGTTGAACGCTCTCAGGATCAGGTGGTTCGATAAACGGTTTTAACCTGTCTATGCTTACCGATGTCGGTGTAGCGCCTTGCATAATGATGAAGTATTTTGGCTGTTTTAGTAAAATCGGGTAAGGATCGCGATACTTGGGTTGTAGTGGTGCAACAGCAGTATTGTTGCGAACGAGTACTCTCTTGCAGCTGTGGAGCTGTGGGTGAACGAAGACTGGACGAGGCGTGTGTCTCGAAGGCTGTTCGGACATGTTACCGAAATGAAGTCGAAGGCGGGAAGCTTCGTTTTGTGGGTCATCTTGTGCCGGTAGTAGACGTGGGAGATGACTAGGCAGGCGTAGATCCATGCCATACAAGAGTTGTGACGCAGACGTTTTAATGGATTCTCGAGTACGAGAACGCATGGCCAGCAGAACTAAAGGTAGTGCATCGACCCAGTTGCCATTAACGGATGAGGATGCTAAAGCTGCTTTGAGTTCCCTATGCATTCTCTCTACCATGCCATTAGCTTGGGGATGGTAGGCAGTCGTCTGGCGTAAGATGCATCCCATGTACCGCAAGGTGGTTTTGAAACGATCAGATGAGAAGCAAGTGCCTCTGTCCGTGATGACCTTATTGGGAACACCATAATTGGATATTCATGCAGAGATAAAACCGTTAGTTACTTCGTCTGCGGAAATGCTGCCAATAGGTAATGCCGCAGGCCACCGTGTAAATCTATCGATCATAGTTAGAAGGTAGCTGAAACCTTGAACCGTTGTCAGATGAACTATGTCGATGTGGACGATGGCTAGGCGAGAAGTAGATCGAAAATGTTGCAACTTAGAACGAGTGTGTCGTGTGATCTTGTTTTTTTGACAAATTGCACACTCTGAGACCCATCGTTTAACATTCTGCCTAAGCCTGTGACCCCAGAAACGATCTGTAAGAAGTCGGACAGTCGCTTGGCTTCCTGGGTGAGAAATTGAGTGAATTGAATCGAAAACCTTCCTCTGAAGGTTGGTCGGCAGAACTGGCTTGTTGGGCTGCGTACCCGTGAAGTAAACAATTGGTAAGCCTTCCCACAGACGGCATACGAACTTGGTTGGGTGACGGGCTATTGATCTTTGAATGTGAATGTCACCGCGTTGTTCAGTTCGCAGGAGAGTTGGCGTTAGTGCAGGTTCACTGAGTGCCACGGAGTTGACGGCGAATGGTGACGGCGAAGGTGGTTGTAGAGAGACGTCTGGCCTGGACAGGGCATCTGCAATGAAGTTCTGTTTGCCCTTGACGTGAAAGACGTCAAATTGCCTTTTGCTTAGACGAGAAAGCTGTCTTTCCACTCTGGCAGGGTACTTGGCGATAGATGAAGTTGCGTTTCGAAGTGCGCTAACTAGTGGTGCACGATCTGTGAAAACAACAAATCTGCTACTGCCAATGATGCTGATAAAATGGCGCACTGCGTCGTGGATGGTGAGAAGTTCACGGCCGAAAGTGTCGTACCTCGTTTCTACTGGTTGGAGAGTACGCGAGTAGAAACTGATAGGCTTCCGAACTCCGGCGATATCTTGTTCCAAAGTGGCTCCTATAGCGAATTCAGAAGCATCTGTCGTGAGTATAAATGGCTTTTCGAAATCTGGATGCGTTAGCATTGTGGCATTTGCTAACGAGTTGATGGCAAGTCGAAGTAATTCCTCGTCTTCGGATGACCAAGCAATGATGGAATTCTTGCTAAGTCCTTTTCGGTTCCGCAGGTGCCTGCACAAAGGATAAAGTTGTTTTGAAAGGCCTGGAAGAAATTTGCGATAATAGTTTAGTACTCCCAGGATTTTCTGCAAATCGCTCAAAGTCTTTGGTGACTTGATATTCTTGATTGAATTCGTCTTTGACGGCAACGGTTGAATACCTTGGGCCGTGATACGATGCCCTAAGAAGTCGACGGCTGGAGTTGCAATCTGCGTCTTGTCACAGTTGATCTTGAGTCCGTGGTTGGATAAGCGTGAGAGGACATTTCGTGGATGTTTCGCATGAGATTCTAGATCTGGACTGAATACCATAATGTCATCGAGATATGACATACAATAAGCAGAGTCGTCGCGAAGCATGTTGTCTATGAATCTTTGAAATGTCTGAGTAGCACACTTAAGTCCAAAAGGCATGTAAAGATATTCGAAAAGGCCAAATGGAGTGATGCCTGCAGTATTCTCGATATCCTCTGGTGCTACCGGTATGTGATGGTACGCTTGTCTGAGGTCAATCACCGAGAAGAAATTGCTGCCGCTGAGTTTTTCAAGTAAAGTGTTGATATTTGGAATAGGATATGCATCAGATTTTGTCACTGAATTTAGCTAACGGTAGTCTCCACAGGATCTGTACGATCCATTTGATTTTGAGACTAAGTGCAGTGGTGACGCCCATGAACTTTTCGATGGTCTGATGATTCCCTCTTCCAAAAGCCTTGAGAATTCTTCTTTGGCAGCTTTCAGCTTAGCAGGAGCCAGTGGTCGCTTCTTTAGTGCAATAGGTTGTCCTTCTGTGACGATATGATGCATCGTGGTGGAGACTCGCAGATCGGATTTGTTAAGATCGAAAAGCGATTTGTATTTTCGAAGAGCTGCTGATATCTCTGCCGAATGATGCACTGGGGTTGGCTGAAGGACCTGTAACTCCAAACGCTCGGAGGCAAGTGTCCAAAAGCTTTGTTCAAGTCCGGTGGAGTGGTCGATGATCTTTTGATTGGCAAGATCAACAATGAGCCGAAATTTTAGAAGGAAATCAAGGCCTATTATATTATGTGAGACCTTGGCAATGATGAAGTTGTGGGTGAAAATTCACGTCGTAGACCTATGTTGAGTGTGCGGTATTGGCAGCCATAAGTTGGTATGGGCTCGCCTGTAGCTGTTGCGAGAAGAACGCCTAGCGACATCTCGGCCATTGAATCACCTTTGAGAACTGAGACTGCCGCACCTGTGTCTACGATGTACTCTTCGCCAGTTTGAAATCAAGAAGGTGCAGAAGTTCGTTTGGCTGTTTGGCCGGGTCATGCAAACAAGTAGGCTGGTGATTGCGACCGGCATTGTCTGTTTGGTTCTCTATGTGAAAAATTCGGCGTGGACGAAAAGAGTCGACAGGGATGTCGGATTGTAGTTGGCTTCTTCCCTGTCGCGCCGTTGATGCCGTTGATGTGCAGAAAGTACGGTCTTCTACTTCCTGCGCCAGACGTTTCCCGATGCTGATGCACCCTTGTACCTGCGGTCTGTTGTCCTCTCCGTCAGCTGTGGAAATTGACACTCATTCGGAAATTCTTCGGAACGACAAAGACAAACTTGGCAAGCATAAAAACTTCTGGTGGTTATAACACCAGTTCTTTGGGGCATATTTATTAAATGATTGCGGAGATCTCGATCGCCGCCTACCATTATAATTTGACTTGGAAACGAATTTTGGTCGAGCATTCACATGATTTATCTCCGATTTGGTAATGGCCAATCCTTCTAGAACTTTGGCCATGTTCGCCACTGTTCTCTCTAAGGAGGAGATTCTATCATCTTGCGGGGGTGAAGAAAAGGATGATGGATTCACTTTGGGTTCCAAAACCCTATATTCTAACTCACATCTCTCAGATAAGTCATCTACAGAGAGAGTGTTGGGGAGCTGTCTGGCAAAGAGTTTTAATGTTTGGGGAAGATTGTTAATAAAAACAACCTTAGCCTCATGGTCAGAAATGTTGGTTTTATACCAACGTTTCCGTAATTCCCTCAGTATTTCTATGGGGCCAAGATTTGGCATATCTAACTGCGCATATTTGTTTATTATCTGCTCAGTTTCAGTGGGTCCAAGCAAGGATTCTACCTCGTTTTGTAGGCCAAAAATGGGATTAGGTAGCTTCCTAATGGCCTCAAGCTTAGGATAAATCCGTCGCTGCAATTCAGAAGGTAGTTTAGCAAAAACCTTTGACAGTTTTGATGACTGTCATAATCAGGAAACGGGGAGAAAGCTGAGTCAACGCGCATAAAAAATAGCTCACTATCTCCATCCCAAACAGGAACATCAATATCTAAAATTGGACCTGACATTTTAACAATCTTACGGGATCTTAAATGCATAAATTTATAAGCAATATGAAAATGTATATATAAATGTATAAATATATAACGAAACGCTTACCCACAAACAGCTTCCACTGTTGCTTGATATTGTCCAGTACAAAAGGAAAAAACGAACAGAGGCCCCGATGGCCTTGATGACAATGTATTATTATTTCAACACAGAACAGCGTCACTCCTTCCAAAAATTGAAATTGTATTGTAGGGAAGACGAACAGAGGCCCCGTTGGCCTTTAGTGCCAATGAATTATTATTTTCAACAGCAAGAATAACACACTGCTTCCAAAATTTGAAATTTTCCTTTAGGGAAGACGAACAGAGGCCTAGTTAGCCTTTGAATGCTCACACCACAAATTCACGAATATATACCCAACAAAATTTTAGAAGAGCCAGGATCAGGGTGTAAAGAAAACGCGAATGTTAGTCGATTTATCCCAAATAGATTTTCATAATCACGGTAAAGAAAACACAAATGTCAATCTATTATTATATCCTCCAATACACACCACGAATATATATATATACCCAAAAAATTCAACAGATGACCACGATTTATCCCAAATAAATGAAAAAGGAAGTCAATTTTATTTATACTAAAAAAATCAGAACAATAATCACTATCCTGGCGCGGTCGCCAATTTTGTAAACGCCCCGGCTTCAAGTAATTGCCGTACGACGTTACAATTTCGGTTAAGGTGCTCTGAATAGAGATTAGTTGCTGATATGGGGGCCCTTAAGAGGGCCAGGTAATGCGTTCGCTTGAAGTCTTCCGAAGTGAAGATGTCCTAGAGCCTTGGGTGGACTCTGGTTGAGCTGTGGCTCCAGTGGTTGAGCTGTGATCGCGTTGTGTATCGTGTCATGCAGGTCCTGCACTCAATTGGCTCGTCTCTCTGGTATCTCGCATCAAGACGAGTAGGGATTGACAACCGTTAAATTGCAATATGCGCTGACAGCCGATCGAGCAAATACGCGAAGCAGGTAGAATGCAAATGCCACAACTGACTTGCATGGTAAATTACCGTGCTTAAATAGCATGCAATATGTGTACTTGCACACTATTGGTTAAACGTGGTTAAACGTGGTTAAACGGCAATTTTGCTTTTTTTCATTGGTGCAACGTAAATAAATTTGAATTTAATTTACGCAATATGTCGGCGATTGATTTGTGTCGTTACAATTGATTGAATAATGATCCAAATATTTTAGATTACTCAGATACTATTTATATAATCGAAAATGAGTATTAAATTAAATTGATGCTTGACATCAAATCGCAAAACGTAACAAGTGGAATTCCAGAAGCGTTAACAAGTTAGGGGCCAGCTCTTTATATAGAATCAGAATTTGCACATTTGGAAACCAGCATCCTTAACGGTCATCTCTGAAAAATTTGCTGATGATTTAAAAATAATTTTTCAATTGATCCAAAAAAATGTCGACTTCTCAAAAACTAACGTGACACTAGATTTGTATTACCTAAGTGGATATTTGTTAATACTTAGGGGCTGCGAATAAACAGCAAAAGACGAAAGATTTAAAAAAGGTTATAGAACTGAATTTAATTTTGTTTATTTGCATGATGCTGTAATTAATGATGTCTTTGAGATCAAACTTCATTAAGAAATTAAGGATTTAGGCATAACTATTCAATGTATACCTTCTGCTGAGAAACATTAAAAGGATAGTAAGCAATGCTAAGAACAGATGGGCACTAAAAATAGAAATATCTACTCGAACGATATAAAGTTTTAAATATATATAATTTACATAAGACCAATACTAGAATATGCTGCCGCACCTTATAATCCATTAAAAAAGGGCTTACCCAACAAGATAGAATCTGTAAAAAGAAAAGTTACAAAAAAACTAGCCCTGTCTCCTGCATTATATAAACTAGTAGATTACAGTTTATATCATTGCAAAATTTATGGTTTCGGAGGATGTGCTATTGCATAAAATTTTCCATTTGAATCAGTGGACCGGTGCCTATATGAATCCAATAAGTAAGATTCATGAAGTTGGAACTAGATCTGGACATTTGGCGATCTCTCCTCCTTTGGTGGAAATGTTGTTTGCAAAATTTACAATCAATTGTCCAAAAGGGCTTAGAGAAACGCTTCCATCTAAGATGTCTCTCAAATTTTAATGCACTGAACTAGAAAATATTTACAATGCTGTTGTTATTTTTAAATTTTGATTATAACAATATTTTCTCGTGGTTGAATAAAAGAAAAGGATAATTGTGATTAGCAACATACCTTCTTTAGATTTTTATTTTCACGTTCTGTATAATTAAATTTGAATTGATATGTAGTATATTATCATGTTAGTCAACAATACATATAATCAATTGCTAGTCATGATCATCATTTTTTGAATAATGCTCAGCACGAATTAAACCTTTATTTTTCCTATTTCGGTGATGAATCTATAACTATTTATATAATCGATTATTGTACAAATAGGATTAATTAATAAGACCGTTCTTTTTCCTATATCATATTGTAACTTAAACGCCTGTTTTAAATTAAATGGTGAATAAACGTCTGCTATTGCCCAACACATCATCGAAACATCGCATATATGTTCTTCAGACGTACCATTCAAAGTAATTACTAAATGCAAAATAAGGGAGCTAGCCACATACGAAGCCGTATGGATAAACAAACTGTCAATAGCTTTACAGTTTACATAGAAGAACTGTTATATTAAACTTAAATTATTTCATATCTAAATAATTAAATCTTTTTAGTCTGTCTGTAATAATTTTGATAATGATAATTCTTTCTCATAGTTGAATAAAAGACAAGGATAGTTGTGATCAGCAACATATATTCTGGAGATTTTATTTCCACGTTCTGTATTATTAAAATTGAAATGTTATGCATTATATCATCATGTTAGTCATCAATACATACAATCAATTGTTAATCGTGGTTATCATTTATTGCATAATATAACACATGAATTAGACCTTAATTTTTCCTATTTCGATAAAGAATTTATTACTTTTTAAAGCCGAACTTTCTGATGTTGATATATTGTACAGTATAACTAGAGAGATTTACTTATCTATATGAGACTAATTGCACATATTACCCTTTATATAATCAATTATTTTACAAATGCGATTAATTAATAAGACCGTTTTTTCCTATATCATAATAACTATACCAAAATTGATATGACGTATGCAGTGATATTACAGCCGAACATTCTGATGTTGATATATTGTACAGAATAAATAGTGAGATTTACTTATCTTTATGGAACTAATTGCACATATTTATGTGATGTGATATTTTTTTATATTGTATTTTTTCCAATATTATTATCTATTTTAGGGAACATGTGTGATTTGAATCCAAATAATGATATTCTATTGTATTCTATTCTGCACTTCTATACGTTTTAGATGTCCTTTGGTCTCTACCATAAGAGAGCCTCTGATATGCCATATATTCGATATGATCATCTTATTTGGAACACTTAAGTTCCTTTGAACTATCTTTTAAACTAAATTCCTGAAGTCCACTTGCTAATTGCTTTGTATCCTCAATATTTAATAAAACAGCAACAATATTGCAATAAGATTTCTTGCAATTTATATATTATAAAAATAAGTGTGCTCACCCAAAATACGCTGATATCCACAGATGACAGAACGAAAAGAAAATATCTACGTTAATTACCTGAAGCAAATTAGAGATACTTCTAAATAATGTCTATTACGAACGAAAGATGAATGCAAATTTCAATACATTATTAGAAAAGAGTATTCAGATAGAACCACGCAGTAAAGCGTACGTGCAACTCAATAACTCAGATAAAACTCTTTTCTGAACATTCACCAAGACAAGTCAAAAACTTCGACAATATGAACAAAAGAAACTTCCAAAATAATTTACAATATTTTTAAAAAACACAATACTGTTTTACAAAACCAACGTGAACATAAAATGTCCAAAAATAAAATTTGATTTATTTTTATATGAGGAGTTAATTGATGTCCAATAAATTAATTTACCTCCACAATGTGGAGGAAGTTAAATCCTCCGCCATATGTAAAATAACATTGACTGATAAATTTAAACCACCATGGCTGATTGTAACGAATTTTATTTAAAAAGAATTTTTCTTTTTATTTTCCAGAACATTCTTTGTTTAAATATTTGACGTTGAAT
Organism: Eudiplozoon nipponicum; assembly: GCA_029291075.1. Classification (NCBI taxonomy): domain Eukaryota; kingdom Metazoa; phylum Platyhelminthes; class Monogenea; order Mazocraeidea; family Diplozoidae; genus Eudiplozoon; species Eudiplozoon nipponicum. Next base: position 35,659 of record JAQBSW010002243.1, read on the forward strand.
TGTGCGCTATTTTCAGTTTTTCGAGTGTCTCGTACCTTGACTGGTCTTGTATATTTTGGTCTGCTGCATTTTAACAATTTTCTCTAGTAACACGAATACATCTCATCAAATATATTCCTCCATTAATTGCTTTTGTTCTAATGTAATTTAAAATTGGAAAGAGACGTTCTGGAACATGTAATTTGATTCTTCTGTTGTTCACGTATATCTCTTTCCGGAATACTTGTTCAGGGAATAACACGATTTCTACTTTCGCATTCCGATTGCCTAACATTAAGTGTTGATTTAATTGTTAAATTAATAAAACATAGAAAACTACATAAAATTGGAGGACACAAGTAGGTTAGTGCAGGATATTGCGGAATTGAACCTAGGAGATGTAAACGGAAATAAAAGCCTATCAGATTCTACTGTGAATTTTAGGACTTCAAGCAATCTGGCATCTATGGGGCTTTCACACTCGAATAGGTTAGGGGCCTTAACAACAATGTTGTAGAGGAAGATATTTCCTCCGACAAAATAAAAGTGCATTTATTGATAAATTTAAACCACCTTGGTTGATTGAAACGAATTTTATTTAACAAGAAATTATTCGTTTATTTTCTAGAACATTATTTGTTTAAATAAATTTGGAAACTAAGATCCTTAACGGTCGAGTTTGCAAATTCGCTGATGATTTAAAATTAATCTTCAATTTTTGATCCAACAAATGTCGAATTCTCCAAAAATAATGTGACACTAGATTTGTATGATTTAAATAGATATTTGATAACACGAGGGCTGAGAATAAACATTAAAAAGACGAGAGCTTTAAAAATAGGTAACAGAAGAATAGAATATCTGTATTTGGATTCAAACCACACATGTTCCATCAAATTATAAAATTGGAAAATGTACAATATAAAAAGATATTACATCACATAAATATGTGCAAGTAGTTGTACTGCACAATTTATCAGCATCAGAAAGCTCAACTGTAAAGTGTGATAGATTCTTCATTAAAAATAGGAAAATTTAAGGTATAATTCGAGTGTAACATTTTGCAAGAAAAAATGGGAACCATGATTAATAATTGATTGTATGTATTGTTGATTAACAAGATGATATAATGCATAACATTTCAGTTTTAAATATACAAAACTTTCAGATAGAATCTCGAGAAGTTATGCTGCTGAAAAACAATTAATCCTCTCTTTTATTTAACCATGAGAAAGTATTATCATAATAAAAATGAAAAATATCAGCAGGATTGAACACTTTTTCTAGTTCGGTAGATAAAAATTTAAAAGACAATTTAGATGGAGGCCTTTTTCTAAACCCCTTTGGCAATTGATTGTAAATTTTGTAAATTTTTGAAAAAGAGAATAGCTTGCTCGCAACATTCCCCACCAATGGTGAAGATATTGCAAAATGAGAATTTAATTGTTTATTTTCATGATGCTGTGATTAATGATGTTTTTGAGATTAAACTTATGCAAGAAATTAAGGATTTAGGCATAACTATTTAATGTACAGCTTCTGCTGAGAAACATATTGAAAGGATAGTAGGCAGTTACAAGACCAGTTGGGCACTAATAAATATAAATATCTTATCGAATGACATAAAATTTAAAATGTTTATAATATGGATTAGACCGATACTAGAATATGCTGCCGCTACTTGGAATCCATTAAAAAAGGGGTTGTCCAATAAGATAGAAGCTGTACAAAGAAAGGTTGTGAAACAAATTAGTCCTATCTCCTGCACTTAATACGGCGATAGATTACAGTTTGCATCACTACAACCTTTTTGGTTTCGGAGGATGTGATATTTCATAAAAGTTTTCCATTTGTACCAGTGTACTGTTGCCTATATGAATCCAATAAGAAAGAGTTATGAAGTTAGAACTAGATCTGGACATTTGGCAATATCTCCTCCTTTTGTGGGGAATGTTGCGAGCAAGTTATTCTCTTTTTCAAAAATTTACAAAATTTACAAACAATTGCCAAAAGGGCTTAGAGAAACGCCTCCATCTAAGATGTCTTTTAAATTTTTATCTACTGAACTAGAATAAGTCTACAATCCTGCTGATATTTTTAATTTTGATTATGATAATACTTTCTCATGGTTGAATAAAAGACAATGTTAATTGTTATCAGCAGCATAACTTCCTCCGACAAAATAAAAGTGCATTTATTGATAAATTTAAACCACCTTGGCTGATTGAAACGAATTTTATTTGAAAACAAATTATTCGTTTATTTTCTAGAACATTCTTTGTTTAAATAAATTTGGAATCTAAGATCCTTAACGGTCGATTTTGCAAATTCGCTGATGATTTAAAAATATTCTTTCCAATTGATTCGACAAATGTCGAATTCTCCCAAAAAAATGTGACACTAGATTTGTATGATTTAAGAAAATATTTGATAACACTAGGGCTGAGAATAAACAGTAAAAACACGAGAGCTTTAAAAATAGGTAACAGAAGAGAATTTAATTATGTTTATTTTCATGATGCTGTGATTAATGATGTTTTTGAGATTAAACTTATGCAAGAAATTAAGGATTTAGGAATAACTATTCAATGTATAACTTCTGCTGAGAGACATATTGAAAGGATAGTAGGCAGTGCCAAGAACAGATGGACACTAATAAATATAAATATCTTATCGAATGACATAAAATTTAAAATGTTTATAATATGGATTAGACCGCTACTAGTATATGCTGCTGCTACTTTGAATCCATTTACAAAGGGTTTATCCAAAAAGTTAGAAGCTGTACAAAGAAAAGTTGTGAAACAAATTAGTCCTATCTCCTGCACTATATACGGCACTAGATTACAGTTTGTATCACTGCAACCTTTTTCGTTTCGGAGGATGTGATATTTCATAAACGTTTTCTATTTAAACCAGTAGACTGGTGCCTATATGAATCCAATAATAAAGAGTTATGAAGTTAGAACTAGATCTGGACATTTGGCAATATCTCCTCCTTTAGTGGGGAATGTTGCGAGCAAGTTATTCTCTTTTTCAAAAATTTACAAAATTTACAAACAATTGGCTTAGGGGCTTCAAGAAACGCCTCCATCGATGATGTCTTTTAAATTTTTATCTACTTAACTAGAAAAAGTCTATAATCCTGCTGATATTTTTAATTTTGATTATGATAATACTTTCTCATGGTTGAATAAAAGACAAGGTTAATTGTTATCAGCAGCATAACTTCTTGAGATTCTACCTCTAAGATTTGTATTATTAAAATTGAAATGTTATGCATTATATCATCATTTTAATCAACAATACATACAATCAATTGCTAGTCATGGTTCCTGTTTTTTCAGAATATTACACTCGAATTATACCTTAAATTTTCCTATTTTTGATGAAGAATCTATCACTCTTTACAGCCGAACATTCTGATGTTGATATATTGTACAGTACAACTAGTGAGATTTACTTATCTACATGAGACTAATTGCATATATTTATGTGATGTGATATATTTTTATATTATACATTTTCCAATTTTATTATTTTATTGAACATTTGTGGTTTGAATCCAAATAATTATATTCTATTCTATTCTATTCTAAAAAATACTTCACGGTATATATACTTTTAAATTGTGCGTAATTTCAGTTTTGGTAATGTGTACTTGATTGGCCTGACTTTCCTCAGCAAGATGCATTTGTTCCTTTTCTCCAATTTACGTTTATCATTAATTGATTTTCACAATATACACCTTCTATCATTTTATCATTTGAATCGTACATATTGGGGACCTTCTGGAACAAGTAATTTAAAAATTCTGTTTTTCACATCTTATTTCTTTCTAGATTATTTATTCGGGGGTTTTGTGTCGATAAGAGTTTTCACATTCCGAGTGCCTAACATTAAGTATCAAATTAATAATTAAGTACGATCAACATGGAAGCTAATCTTAAGATGAGGACACAAGCAAATTAGCTCAAGATTTAGCAGGCATGAATTTAATAGATGTGGACGACAGTTCTAGCTTATCAGATTCTAAGAGACAATTAAAGACTGAGTACGATTTGGCATCTATCGGGCTCTTAGTTACTAATAGGTATGGAGCCTCTACAAAATATGGCGACCGCGCCAGTCCAAAAATATTCAGTCTACCACCGTATACATCGGAAAAACACTCTGTTTGGTCGGGGATGTCCAAATGGTATTTAAATCTTACCAAATTGTAAACCCTATGGAGAAATTTGTTGCAGCATGGATTGTACTGCCTGAGAATTTCAGAAGCGCTTTGGTAAACTATACAGACAGAACTGTGGAACAAGATCCGTATAATGCATTTGAGTTACTAATGGACGAAATTCAACAGAGGTATCAGCCTGGGAGATCGGCACAAATGTGCGAATTATTACGCCTAGAAAAGATAGATTGTTAACTACCAGCAGAGCTTTATGAGCACATTCGTACAAAAGCTTCCGGGTTAAATATATCTATAGATGTGGTGAATTATATTTTTACAGCTGAGCTACCATCCAGGCTTAGAGCCACATTAGAGGTATTTGAAACAATGAATGTTGATTAGCCAAGTAAACTCAGAGGGCTAGACGGAGTGTATAAACAGCGGGAACCACAGGTATATGCTGTAACGGCAGATTCTGTCATGGTGCAGCCAGTTAGGGCAGATACCGAAATCACCCTGACGCTACAAGAAAGTGTGCGTTACTTATATACAGAAGTTGATGGTATACATCGAAAAATGAATGATATGACTAGAGCTATTTCGCAACTTCAGTGTCAGGATAGAAATACTAGACATCGAGGTAGACACTCGCATCAACGCTTCGATTGGCCGCGCGGATGGTGTAAGGCATATTGTGAATGTGGACGAAGTGAAAAGTGCCAAAGACAGAATTGCATATACCCGCGTTTAGGTGGACCCAAATGGAAAGGAATCACTAAACTGGTAGAGGCGAATCCATCACCTGGAAAAGTATAATTCATTATTAAAGATGAATCAACTTGACTGGAGTTTCTTATCGATACGGGTGCTGAAGTAAGCACAGTTAGGTCAGACGTGGTGGAAGCAGATTGCCCCACATTTGATTACCAACTATGGGTCACAAATAGTAGTCCGATAGGAGTGAAAGGGATGAAAGAATTGTCGCTGTCCTTAGGCCAGAAATCGTCTTTTACATAGGACTTTCTCGTAGCCCATGTCAAGGGCCATATCATTGGGATGGATTTCTCGACGCATTTCAAACTGACTCTAGATCCCAAAACTAGGACTATCACAGGAGGCGTAGGGGAGTTAACACACACTGAGTCTAACACTTCAGCAGTTAGAACAGTTCTTTTACCCCGTCCCACGGTCGCACATGATTTTGCCGACATCATCGAGAAACAACTTGCAGTGTTTCAAAATTTCAGTGCCAAAACGACAGGATTGAATACAGGAGTAGAACACCAAATAAAATTGGTGGCTCCGTTGCCTTGTTCACTAAAGGCTTAACCATTGGCATAACACAAGCAACAAGTTGTTGTGTCCGAATTTCACCAATTGCGCAAAGAGGTGATTTGTTGAAGGTCAAATTCCAATTTTGCTTCCCCAATAGTGGTAGTTCCTAAACCTGAATCGGAACAATGGAGGGTTTGTGGAAATTATCGTCTATTAAACTCAGTGACGAAGGGCGATTCTTATCCTCTCCGTAACCAGAGTACTCTAATTCGAGATATAATTGAATATGAGGTTTAATTAACTTTAGATCTCCCGAAAGCGTACTATCAAATACCGATGGAGGAAAATTCGATATCACTCACCGCAGTCAGATTTCCAGGATAGGGATCGCATGAATTTCTTCGAATGCCTTTTGGTTTGAAAAATGCCAGACAGACATTCCAGAGTTTGGTTGAACAAATCATTCAGAATTGTCCATTTGCGAGGGTGTATATAGACGACATAATAACTTTTAGTCTCTCAAGTGATGAACATCGTAGGCATTTGGAAACGGTTTTGACCAGGCTGGAACAATATGGATTAGTGGTCAAATCCAATAAGAGTAAAATTGTATGGTTTTCAGTTAAGTATTTTTAACATGTACATTCCAAAGATGGAATTAAACCTTTGGAAGATAAAGTGCAAGCTATCAAGGACGTAAAGGAGCCCCGGACCGTGCGCCAGTTGCGAAGTTCTTGGGCATGATCAGCAATTATCGACGATTCATTTCAGGTCTAGCCGGAATTCTAGGATCATTAACACGCCATCTCACACGTGAAAAGAGCACGATCAAGTAGTCTTGGCCTATAAACTTGAATCAGGAAGACCGGGAATAATCCGGGAGGGCCAAGGAAAAGTGACATAACCACACTAGCACCTGTAGATTGGGAAAAGCCGTTCGAGCTAATTACAGATGCCTCAGATGTTGCAATAGGGGCAGTGCTACAGCGAAGAGACAAGGATATATTAAGACCGATTGGGTTTTATTGCCGAAAGCTAATTGATCGAGAAAAACGGTATGATACGTTTGGTAAAGAGCTTCTTGTTGCTTATGCCGCAGTGCTACATTTTAAGCTTTATTTAGACGGTCATCAGTTCAATTTATTGACAGATCACAAGCCGTTGATCAGCGTGCTTGGAAAAACAGCGAGGCTTATTTACTCTTGTAGAGTAAATTCCAAAATAACCCGGTTATCAGAGTATGATTTCACTGTGTCTCATAATGCTGGTAAAGAGAATGTGGTAGCCGAAGCACTTAGCAGACCGAATGAAGCCGAGGTCGAGCTGATATTTCAATGTCCGTTGAAGAATTTAGATTATTAAACGAACATTGGTTGCGCGGGTGGTGATAACAATTATTATAATCAAGGTTGCGGTCTTGATATAAACACCTGACCCATTAATTACTTACATATGTCAGTATAACCTAAGAATTGTATAGTGTAGAAAAGGCAATTCATCCAGTAGACCGGTTTCGTCCTTATTGGGAACTCATCAAGTACTGGCGAGAGTTTGCCGCGGACAGGATACGAACCTGGGCACGCCTGGTTCGGAATCTGGTGCTCTAACCACTGAGCTATCCTGCCGCACACTACACTACACACAATTTTCTGTTATATACTAACCAATGTAACTTGGTTAGTCTATTTTTCCTTTAGGTGGAGCTCATATGGCATCCATTTAGACCCAAAGTTCCAACTAACCATGCCCAATCTGTCATTACTGAACAGACAACACATTACATGGGGAAGTGGTACTGGATGAATTGCCTTTTCTACACTATATACAATTCTTAGTTTATACTGACATATGTAAGTAATTAATGGGTCAGGTGTTTATATCAAGACCGCAACCTTGATTATATTAATTGTTATCACCACCCGCGCAACCAATGTTCGTTTAATTATATAAATGTTCATTTCAATAACACTTCCCCATGTTGTGTGGTGTCTGTTCAGTTATGACAGATTGGGGATGGTTAGTTGGAACTTTGGGTCTAAATGGATGCCATATGAGCTCCACCTAAAGGAAAAATTGACTAACCAAGTTACATTAGTTAGTATATAACTGAAAATTGTGTGTAGTGTAGTGTGCGGCAGGATAGCTCAGTGGTTAGAGCACCAGATTCCGAAGCAGACGTGCCCAGGTTCGTATCCTGTCCGCGGCAAATTCTGGCCAGTACTTGATGAGTTCCCAATAAGGACGAAACCGGTCTACTGGATGAATTGCCTTTTCTACACTATACAATTCTTAGTTTATACTGACATATGTAAGTAATTAATGGGTCAGGTGTTATATCAAGACCGCAACCTTGATTATAATAATTGTTATCACCACCCGCGCAACCAATGTTCGTTTAATTATATAAATGTTCATTTCAATACCACTTCCCCCATGTAATGTGGTGTCTGTTCAGTAATGACAGATTGGGCATGGTTAGTTGAAACTTTGGGTCTAAATGGGTGCCATATGAGCTCCACCTAAAGGAAAAATTGACTAACCAAGTTACATTAGTTAGTATATAACTGAAAATTGTGTGTAGTGTAGTGCGCGGCAGGATAGGTCAGTGGTTAGAGCACCAGATTCCGAAGCAGACGTGCCCAGGTTCGTATCCTGTCCGCGGCAAATTCTGCCAGTATTTGATGAGTTCCCAATAAGGACGAAACCGGTCTACTGGATGAATTGCCTTTTCTACACTATACAATTCTTAGTTTATACTGACATATGTAAGTAATTAATGGGTCAGGTGTTTATATCAAGACCGCAACCTTGATTATAATAATTGCTATCACCACCCGCGCAACCAATGTTCGTTTAATTATATAAATGTTCATTTCAATACCATTTCCCCATGTAATGTGTTGTCTGTTCAGTAATGACAGATTGGGCATGGTTAGTTGGAACTTTGGGTCTAAATGGATGCCATATGAGCTCCACCTAAAGGAAAAATTGACTAACCAAGTTACATTAGTTAGTATATAACTGAAAATTGTGTGTAGTGTAGTGTGCGGCAGGATAGCTCAGTGGTTAGAGCACCAGATTCCGAAGCAGACGTGCCCAGGTTCGTATCCTGTCCGCGGCAAATTCTGGCCAGTACTTGATGTGTTCCCAATAAGGACGAAACCGGTCTACTGGATGAATTGCCTTTTCTACACTATACAATTCTTAGTTTATACTGACATATGTAAGTAATTAATGGGTCAGGTGTTTATATCAAGACCGCAACCTTGATTATAATAATTTAGATAATTCTATGCATGATTTAGTTATTCAAATCGAGGAAGCGCAAGGATTGGATCCCTTTACGTTAGTTTTGTCCAAACGGTCAGGATATGTTCGTAAGCTCATAAGTGGCAAGAGGTTGTTATGCGAAACGTCTAGAAGTCAACCACGACCATATGTGCCGTTGGAGTTACGGGCCAAAATTATCCAAGTGTTACACGACATGGGGCATCCATCCATTAAAGCCACCATTCGATTAATTAATGATAGATACGTATGACCGCACATATCTAAAGTCATACAGGTATGGGTAAGAGCCTGTGCCCAGTGTCAAACGTGTAAGGTGTAGAGACATATCAGAACCGATATAAAGAATATTTGGATACCAATCGGAAGGGTCAGACACGTACATATAGATATTGTCGAGATGCCCGAAGTTAATGGTAACAAATATTTGCTAACTGTGGAAGATAGATTTAGTCGTCAATTCGAAGTGGCGATTTTTAAAGACATACAGCGCAAGATGTCTTGTTCGAGTTTCTACATAATTGGATATCGCGTTAAGGTGTTCTAGAAAAGGTCACTAGTGATCGCGGTAGTCAATTTTTGTCCGAGCTTTTCGAAATATCTCTAAACATCATGGGAACAACTGTATTGCATACTAGCGCGTATAACCCATTAGCAAATGGTATGGTAGAAAGGCTGCATCGTGAACTGAAAGCTGCGTTAAGGTGTACTAGTGGAACAAGCTGGATACAAGATCTTCCTATAGTACTGCTCGCCACGCGCAACAGATATAGGGCAAAATTAGGTACTTCAATAGCAGAAATGGTTTATGGAGAAACATTAAGTTTGCTTGGAGATCTTCTAATAGAAGCTCCAAGTAGTCTTGGTTGGGCTTCTAGTTATGTAGATTGGTTCGTGGGAGCACCTAGTGATAAGATATGTTGTTTGGCTCCGACCAAGACTAGAAAATCAAAAACCAAGTGCTATGTGTCCTCTGATCTAAGATCGGCTTCGCATGTGTATGTCACTAATGAAAATAGTAAGAATTGCCTGACACCATTTTACAAAGGACAATATAAGGTCAAGGGGATGACTGACAAAAATGTCATCATACAGATAAATGGCTTTGAGGATTGTGTTACGTGGGATCGTTGCATTCCCCAGTTTACCTGGTTGGACGATACGACTGAATTAACAGATGCGTTGAGTGACCATCGTCCTATGGGCGAATCTGAAATGTGCAACCCCATCATAAAGGCACATAACGAAATGCAGTACTCAGAAGACGCGTTGTCTAAAATAGCAAAATCTTATTCTACCAGTTCACAACATGAAAACTGTTTGGCAATACCCGATGAATCGGAAGAACCAGTGACAACGGTATAGGGCGCGATGCCGACTTCAGGGGCGCCATTATGCACAACTCGTTCTGGAAGAGTGCAACGTCAGCCAAATAATCATGATTACGTCTATTACTATCCGTCTTTATTTGAGAAGTTGGTGTATGTGGAGGAAGATAATTCCTCCGCCAAAATTAAAGTGACATTAATTAATAAATTTAAACCACCTTGGCTGATTGAAACGAATTTTATTTAAAAAGAATTTATTCATTTATTTTCCAGAACTTTTTTGTTTAAATACTTGACTTTGAATTGTGCGCCATTTTCAGTTTTCGAGTGTCACGTACCTCGACGGGTTGTATCATCAGTTGTTCTGCTGCAATTTTCACATTTTTTCTCTATTAAAAACGGATACATATTAACAATATATTTCTGCTATAATAGTCTTACATTCTGTTATTGAAGCACACATAGAAGGGACGTTCTGGAACAGGTAATTTGATTATTCTGTTGTTCACGTATATCTCCTTCCAGATTATTTGTTTGGAAATTTGAGCGAGACAATTTTCGCATTCCGATTACCTAACATTATGTGTCGATTTAATTATTAAACTACCCAGACATGGAGGCTGATATTAAATTTGAGGACACAAGTAGGTTAGTACAGGATATTGTGGATTTGAATTTAGCAGATGCGAATGAGAATATAAGCATATCAGACTCTACTGTAAATTTTAGGACTTCAAGTAATCTGGCATCTATGGGGTTCTCAGACACGAATAGGTTAGTAACTTCTACACACTAACTTCAGAAAAATTGTAGAGGCCCTTAGGTCACTACCATAAGGGGGTCTCTTGGATGCCAGGCCCGGAAAATCTATATATGCGGAATGATCATCTATCTTGGAACACTTAAGTTCCTCTGAACTATCTCTTAAGCTACAATCCTTAAGTCCGCTAGCCAACTGCTCTGTATCCTCAGTATATAATAAACCAGACATGATATTATTAAATTATTTATAATTTATATATTATATTAATTAAGTAAGCTTACCCGGATACGCTGATGTCCACAAATTAACTGAACTGGAAAGAACAAGACCTTGAAACAAATATTCACTTAAATTACCCAAAGCAAACTTGTGGTTCTTTTCGCTGATAATTAAAAACAACAAAATGACGAGAAGATTACAAATTTTTATTCACAAAGTATCGGAGATGGAACCACGCAGTGTCCCGCTTATGCAATTCAGAAACTCAGATCAAAACTCTCTCATTTCTTCCACAAGACAAGTCCAAAACTTCGACAATATGAACAAAAGAACTTTCAAAAAAATTTACAATTTTTTCAAAAAATACAATATTGTTTTACGAAACCAGCGATAACATCAAATGTCCAAAAATAAAAATTGATTTATTTTTATATGAGAGGTTAATTTCTGTCCAATAATTAATTTAACCTCTACAAAATGTCAATGGATTTATTTAGAGTCATGTATTGATAAATACCCGTGTGGTACCGTAGAAACGGATAACTATTTAAAATATATGTGGCCAGTTGGTATTTATGTGCTACAAATACAAAGGGCTTTTAATATTGTAATATTAATGAGGGTGTTTAAACACTTTCAGAAAAGTATATTTTGAATAAATTGACAATGCTTCGCAACTTCGTGTTCTTATTATCGCTTTGCCTATTTTTTAGTTTTTCAGTTGGAAAAGAAACCCAATTTCGATCATGTAGTAAGTGATTTCTTCTTGTGTTTGTATAAAATCATCTATATGCAAATAATCGACCGTATATTTTATATAAATTAAAGAACATCATTATTTGATCGTGTATGATCTTCTGCTTCGCGATAATGTTATACAAACGGCAACATTGAATTGAAAGTTAAAACCGTTACCTGATCTGTGTTGTGGCAAGAACAGGCTGTACTCCGGTTGTTTTATTAGCCAAAGATATTTCGGCTGCTATCAATTCAGTATACCCATTATCACAAGGTTTATAAAACAGACTGATGGATTTACTGAAGATGACAGCCGAAATATCGTCAAGAAACAAAACAGCGTGAATTCATACCGTGTTGGTCCCAACGCAGGTCAGGTAATTTGTCTTCGTTTATTCTTTGTTTGATCGGGTGTCGTGTATCTGTACATTTTTGGTAAGCAAAAGGACGCTTCGAAGAAGCATATAAACGTTGAGTTTAGAGACTCTTGGATCACAACCATAGGAGAACCCTTGTGATGCCAGATTCGTATTTGCAATATTACTAGAAAGATCACGAAACTTAGAGCAGATAACTTCCTTATTCTTTTCAACACTTTCCCTTAGACCAACTTTCCTATGTCCTTCGATGAACTTCTCTGTATCCTCGCTTAATACAGTATTCTATTTTATCAAACAGTGTGTGAATGATCACCATGTCATTAGTTTAGAATAAAATAGAATATCTTTATTTGGATTCAAACCACACTTGCTCCATCAAATAGATAATAATATTGGGAAATATACAATATAAAAAGATATAATATCACACATATATGTCCAACTAGTTCCATAAAGATAAGTAAATCTCACTAGTTATGATATACGATATATCAGCATCAGAAAATTCAGCAAAATATCTCTGCCTACGTTGTATCAATTTTGATAGTTATTATGATAAAGGAAAAACTGTCTTTATAATTAATCTCATTTGTAAAATAATTGATTATATAATAATAATAATAAATTTATTTGGCATCAAAGGCCAACTGGCCCGACCATTGAAATAACAAATCAAGGGTAGGATATGTGGAGGTGAGTGGAATTGTGACTAGCAAAGTATTTAATAGCAGGGGGAGGGGTTGGGGAAGGGAAAAGTTATATCTTTATTGTTTACTAATTTTAAAACGTGTTTATGCATCGCTTGAGCGCGTGTTATGTTATTGTACATTTTGTATGAAAGAACTCTTCAACGGACTATATTAGATTTCATCTATATAAGTAAAAGAACAGTGTGCATGTTGATTAGAAAGCTATTGACTATATGTCCAGTTATCATTGTGGAGTCTCGGTGGTTGTTATCTCAATCAATTAATTGCCTTGCTGTTGTTAATAATAATACATTTATTTGGCATCAAAGGCCAAAAGGCCCGACCATTGAAATAACAAATCAAAGGTAGGATATTTGGGGGTGAATAAAATTGTGACTAGCAAAGTATTTAATAGCAGGGGGGAGGAGATGAGGAAGTGCAATGTTATCATCAACTTCATGATAGTTCAATCTGGTGAAAAAATAAAAACAAAAATTCTATTTGACTAGACAAGATCAATTAGATTTCAGTCCTTGAATTGTCCGAGCATCAAAGCGGGGTAGGTTGGGTCCGGACAGATGGGTTTGAGTATGAGATCGAAAATGACGGCGGACCGGAAGCAGACGTCGACCGACGGAGTCCTTTGTCGTGGATATTGAATTTCTGAAGTGTAGTATTGACCAGGATGGAGTCGGCTAGGTTGAAGCAAGTGTTTCGTGCAGGGATCACTGGCGTCCGTTGAACGAGGTTATGACTGATGGAATACGAGGGGAAGTCGATGTCCGATGCAAACCGTTGGGTAGACCGGCAGGGTCTTTGAGTTTCCGGTCTTGCGCTGAAACAGAAAGGAAAACGATTGGATGAGCAAAACGTGGTAAAATATCCACTATATGGATATGATAGAATGATACATGAGAGGGGAAAAGTGGAAATTAGATGACAGTCAGAGGGATTTCGCCCTCCGAAATCAGTAAAGAGAATAGCCGGGGGTGAAAGAAATTTTGTGAATTAAGAAGGAACCAATTTCGCTTTCAATCGGTCTTTTCAAAAAGAAATTTTGTTAAAGAAGTACGTGTAGGCCGTCTCTTTAAATTAGTGCTGGGGTAGGAGCTTTATGTCCGTAGGAAGAGCGTTGAAGACACTAGGGGCTTTGGAAAAGAGAGATTTTTTTAAATGTAGTGGCTGTATGGTTAGATTGGATAGAAGAGTTGCTAGAAAGTGTGGCGTAGTGGTGACTTGGGTGAGCAAAGTTGGACAGTGATAGGCAAGTTGTGATCTTTTGGATAAAAGAAATGACTCTAATGTGACGGGTAAACCAGGGCGTTAGAAGGTTTGCCAGAAGTAGGAGTTCCCGATAATTTTGGCTGTCGGGTAAGACTGGCCTTAGAAATCTGGAGAAGATCTGTTCGATAGCATACGAGGAGACGAGAGTGAGAGGACAGTAGAATTCGCTATTGTTTGAAATGAGGGGTAGGACGTAGACCTAATAACTGATTGGTCGTGGCCAGTTCTAACCCTTGCATTATTCTAAACCGTTGTTCTTAAAAGGTATATATAACTATATATATATATATATATATATATATATATATATATATATATATATATATATATATATTAAAAGAAAAATAGTAATGCTTCGTTCGATCCTATCAATAATTTATGGGATTTGTATGCTAGCTTGGACTAAAGCCGGGAAAAGCTAGAGGCAAGCAATCTATTTCTACCATCATACACAAATTGATATATTTGTGGTCTGCGTTCAATCTTTAGCATTTGGAGCGCAAATTTAATAATTTTTCGATCACGTCGCACCTGGATTTTCTGTTGCACATTATAGAAACATTATCTCCGTCCATCTAAGTATAATTTTTATATTCAGATATTGAGCGAATTCGTCATTTTTTATATTTTGCTGTTAAATTATTTTCCTTCAATTTTAATCATTTATGCAAATAAAATAGTATGCCTGCATACTATTTATTCTGTTCATTATTCAATGTTCAATGGCTTTTGCTTGTTTAGCACTAAGTAGTGAAAACGAAAAGGCATTAATTGAAAAAGCTTGGGAAGCAGCTGATAATAGTACTAAGCTTAACATGATGAGCGCCCTAGACTGTTGTGGCTTTCAACGTGTTGATGATTCACATGTTATGAGTTATCCGAAATGCAATGATGCACATGTAAGCTTTTGTTAGATTTTCGTAAGACAAATTTTCTGTTTGTTTAATTATCTGTGTGCTTAAAAGTAGTGATCGAGAAACGACAAATATTATTCATGTATATTTTGATATTGTAATTTTTACATGGTATAAGATTCTGAAGTTTTTTAATCTATAAGACCATCATTTTTTCCTTTGAGTGTATAGTTTAATCATCCTTGTATCTAGTATTGCAAGAAAGATCTAATTTGATTAGAGGACTGAAAACTTGCATACCGCGTATGCCAGTTCCCGCGTATCTATTGTAGTTCTACGCGTTGTGAACGTGCCAGTGCTAATGATAATGATCAGTAGCAAATTTCATCACCAAGCTGGGTCAAATTAGAGCGTGCATCGGTGTTGTAGGCAGATGAATTCTGATTAAAACGTTTTTGACAACTGTATCTCTTTCTTGATTGAAATCTTTTTTTATGAGCACTGATTTTCTGCGTCATTGCCAGTGGTTTGCCAAACGGATAAGAACTGAGTCTAAGTTTATCAAAACTTAGAAATGGTAATTTGCTTAGAATTTTGGAGTTCTGATATTAGGGTAATATTAGCTTCTGCTCACCAGTGCAGCAACTGTTCAATGAATGAATCAACTTAGAGCATTTTGACTGATTAAATCATTTTAATTCTGTTTTAAATGCTCTAAATATATTCTGCGCGAACGCCAGTATATACATATAAATAACTGCAGCAATCATTCATGTAAACCTATGCATCCACTAAGTTTACTTTAAGTGCAGCCGATGTCGCACTTTAAAAATTTATAATTTTTTGTAGGGAGAGCTAAGGTTGTCCAAAATTTTATAGCTGATCACCTGTGCGCTTTAAGCCATTGTCTCCGTAAGTGACGAAAAAACGTGGTTGAATTTTTATTATTAATTTAAGCACAAATCTAGTGTTTTAAGGATTATCATTTGACCAACTCATTAACAACCCGTCAAATCCCTAACGTTCAACTGGTGAGTTACTTTGACATCATTTTAAACACTCAATAAGCTGGTTGAGTGCATAGCGGTAACGTGATCCATCGTTTATGTTACGAGATCAATATCAAAACTTTTCTTAAAGTAGCGGACTCCCAATTCAATGGAGGACCGCGAAACGGCTGTCTTTCATTCGTAATTATTCAAGATCGATGGATATTCAATGAAGAGGACGTGTGTGAACGTATTCTAGGGATTTAGCGATGGGAACCTGTCCTAACTAAATGTAACAGTTCCGTTGTGTTGCTCATCTATAATAATTGATACTGTCACTGCAATTAATTACTGTGTTATCCATGTGGTCTGTGCCGTAATAAATTTCGTCACTGCAATTGTCCTACTAAGAACTCATAAGGAAGGATTAGAGTGAACTGAGCTGAATCCGGCAGAATAGAGCTGTGCATATTATATGTAAAATCATTGTCACAAACAACAATGCAACAGAATTTATAAAAGCAATTATTTAGAGGGATCCATTTATTTAGAGTACCTTCAGCGCGTAAACTAAGGAAAATACCGAAACTCAATGCCTGACTTGAAAAAAACTGCGGTATCAGGAATTTTGGAGTAATAACGCGCGGAGAAGAATGGTAAAGACAGTTCTTTTATACTTTTTAAATTATAAATTCGGTTTTTCGGATAGAAACATATAATTTTTTTATTTATCTAAAGTACGTGCTTAAGCTTCCTGTTGTGCACTCAGTTGTAATATTTGCACATTCAACACGCCAACGTGAACACTTAATCTAGGTTTAATTGAAGGTGATTTTTTTTAAATATTTTACATATTTCGTAACACGGCATTTGTTTCAGTCATTTGATCAACAGTCAACAAATTCATCGCAACTAAAGATGCGATTTAGTTTCATTAAGAAGAGAATGAGTGTTAGTGAAACGAAGTATAAGTGTAAATACAGGTGTCAGCAATAGCTTGATTTTGTTTATCCGTCCAGCACGACTGAGCAAATAAGGCGACACTTTTATCCTGCTTCATGAACTGTGCAGCGTGGAATGAACATGGTTTGCATTATAGTTCATAGCAATAGAAAAATACCTGTCTGACGAAATGTGGGCCAATAATTGTCATATTGGTAATGAAACACGAACCTTACCGAATCTAAGTGAATACATGAATTATTCCGTTTTTTAACAAGTCGTGTGTTTGATGTTACTACACAGTTAAACTTTATCTTTTATGGGCATTGCCGGTGTGAGAGTTAGCGTGCTAGGGTGTTTACGGATAGCTTCATTTGCTTAAGGAAACGTGAGTCTTAGACGCCCAAGATGATGGTGCTCACCATCCTTGACATACTGTTTGTTGCGAGGAATTAATATATAGGCAAGTATGTATTAGGTGTTGCGAACCTAGTAAAAAATTAGTTCATTTAGGACTAGAAGGGTAAACCAGAGGCAGTATGAAAGTATAATCTCGTGCACATTCGTTTCGTGCTTACTGGTGACTCATCAGTAGGAGACGGTATTGCGCCTTTACCCACTACATATTTTGGTGAGGAATGTGGGAAAATAGGACGATACAATCTCGTAGACGAATGTGAAAACCTGCAGAAGTGAAGCTAACATCATATAAATTCTCGAAAATGCGACTTCAATGCTAACTCACTCTATATAATATATATACCGAGTCTGTAAAGGGTACCAACACCATGGATATTATTTCAGCAGCCGATACCAACATTGTAGTACCGAAAAGGTACATGTTATTAACACTATGGTTGCCTGTTCGGTACATGGTACCACCATGATGGATTTTAATGTATGCTATAGTTCACCAAAATTGAGAATTACAACTATTTCTGAACACCTGTTACTCCAGTAAATCCATACACTCTGGGCTTGAGCGATATAAGTTATCACATTTCGCGGTAATCATGACATCATTTAATTCAATATATAACAGTTAAATACTGTTTGTTCCGGAAGTTTTAAAATACATGAACTAACCCCCCCTTTACAGAAATATTAGCCCTGGTTGCATCAGCCTCTGACAAGTTTTGAGGACTATTTGAACCTTCCGCTCTTGAATCAGCAAATTAATGTTCTGTAAATGAAGCATTCCTATATGCTCATGTGTATTGTTGAACTGGAGATATCTGATTATATCTGCCACTAATACGCTTAGCTTAGTCTTGGTCATTGTTTGTTAATTTCCTGGAGATATTTATTAAGTGTTTAATTTTTGAGTAGACAAGTTCTATGTGATCGCTAGTTGAGGTACAATATCCGTTTAATCTTGTAAGAAATGCCGATGTTGTGTTGAATGGATAAAATTGCAAGAGATGTGGACCGTTGCTTTCATAACAAGACCTTATTACTGGCGATATTGTTTTCTAGATCGCTCCACATTGTACCTTACAAATCAATAGATAATAGGTCACAGAAAAATTTGCAAAAAACATGCAAATAATAAAGTACCATTGAGTGACCTCTTTAATTCTGCCTTATAGGCTTCGGCCCGGCTTGACTCATTGCACACGACACGTACATCCGTGTTTTGTATATGCACTAATGAGCGTTTTCCTATAAGTTAATTAAAATATTGTGTGACATTTTTATTTTAAATTTAAGCTTAGTTGCTGTGCTAACTCAAATGCTTATTGCTGTACCGGTACGGCTGATGACAGTATTCCATGCCCATGCACAGTCTCCTGTTGGCAAGTTGTGAGCAAAAATCTCGATTGGGCCACAAAGGCAACGGGTGTGTTTGGACTACTATTTAGTGTAATTGAGGTAAGCAGGCCAATTATTCATCTGTATTCTGAAGCACTACAGTTGCGATCTTCGATAAATACCTCTCATATTTACGCTGAGGTATGCAAATTATGATCAAGAGTGAGAAATTTATGCAGCCTTGTGATTGTATTCCCGTTCCTATTAGCAGACAGGCGATGAAATATTCCTCCATATTGACTAATTGGGTCTTATGGGAAATTTTGATGACATCTAACATTTTGTAGAATACGTAATTAATCATAGTACAGTAGTTTTATATTTTTAAAGTATTAGACTAATTAAATGTTTCACTTTATGCTTTATAATCGCTGGAGATTAAGATATTCGTTTTAATTTTACATGCAACCATTGTCGGTACGCCTAGTTACGCATACCGGTTTAGTGTAGAAAAGGCAATTCATCCAGTAGACCAGTTTCGTCCTTATTAAGAACTCATCACGTACTGGCCAGAATTTGCCGCGGACAGGACTCGAGCCTGTCCCAATAAGGATAAATCCGGTCTACTGGATGAAATGCCTCTTTTACATAAAACAATTCTTAGTTTATACTAGAAAATGTATGTACTCAATGGGTCAGATGCTTATATCAAGATCGCAACCATAATTATAGCAATTTTTATCACCACACGCGCAAGGAATGTTCGTTTAATCATTAAAAAACGCTGATTGGTTTAGCAGGGGCACTGTCCTAGAAGGACACTTTTGCACCTTGCTACCGAGGTGATTGAATTTGGTTGTAACCACACACGATTTAGCCAAACATTTTGTATGCCGTAAAATAGTATGCGTTATGTCATAAATCTTATTAATGTGCATTGTACTCTCAGTTGCCCTAGGATATGGTATCATGCATTATAAAATCAGTAAACTCAGCAAAAATTGTGAAAAAGCGATAAAGCTGATCCATTTATCATGAGCACTATATGGATAATCTATGTTTACAGGGCAACAGGGTCATCAAAACAGCAGTATACAACGTCCTATAAGAGAAACGTAGTAAATTTGCTAGCAAGAGGAGCTAGTAGGATCTGTCTAAAGCACAAATCTGAGAAAGACTGCAAGGAAACAGCAGCTTCAACAGATTAGTAGAGGTCAGTATGAGACCTTACCTGATTTGTGTTAAATAAAGCATCAACAAATTCGACTTTTTCAAACATTCTCTATTGGAGCAATTTTATTATCTCAATATTTACTTTGATAGAAAAAAGCGCGATGTAAAACTTTCACAATTCAGAGGATGGTATCACATTTAGCACATGAGAATCATTTAACCTGGATGTAAATAATCGATTGGTAACTTGAGCTAAATCATTATTTCTGGTGTATTTTCAAAGGACGCACCAGATAGTAGCTTCTCGTCAGTATCTAATAGCAATTGCCTCGGAAATTGATTAAAAAAGCCTAGTACAACTAAAAACATCATTGGTAGCAATAACTTTAATCTAAGTTGCGACCATGATATGATCAACTGGCCCAATATGTACCTACATTTTTCAGTATAAACTAAGCATTGTATAGTATAGAAAAGACAAATCATCCTGTAGGTCGGTAAAATCTTGAATTCTTTACATTTCCAGGTGCAACCATTTTTCGCCTTGATTGATGGGTTCTGACTTTTCCCATCATTTTGAAGCCCTCCATCAGCTGCTTGTCTGAAAATGACGTTGGAACAAGATTTTCCAGTCTTCTTTTTTCTGCACCTGGATATGTAAAGGATTCAAGATTTTACCGACCTACGAGTGCTATCATTTTTCCCGCACAAGAAAACGGCGGCGAACATGCAAACAAGAGGGACAGCACTGATCAATCTAAATCAACATTTAATTCATCCAGTAGATTGGTTTCATCTTTGTTGTGAAATCCACATGTGGTTGGAGCATCAGATTCCGAAGCAGACGTACCCAGGTTCGAGCCCTGTTCGCGGCAAATTCTGATAAATACGTGATGAGTTCCCAATAAGGACGAAAGCGGTCTACTGGATGAATTGCTTTTCTGCACTATACAATACCTAATTTATATTGACAAATGTACATAATGTTCAGGTGTTTATATCAGGATCGCAACTTTGATTAAATTAATTAATACCACTGCCCGCGTAATCGATATTCGTTTAATTGTATAAATGGTCATTTCATTACCACTTCCCCATGTCGAGTTGTGCCTGTTCTATAATGATATTGGAGATGGTTAGTTGGAACTTCATGTCTAAAGGGATGCCATATAAGCTCCGCCTAAAGGAAATGCCAACAGAAACTATGAGTTAGTATATAACTGAAAATTGCGTGTAGTGTTAGAGCACCAGGTTCCGAGGCTGACGATCCTAGGTTTGAGCCCTGACCGCGGCAATTTTTTGTACAGTACGTGACGAGTTCTATCATTGTTAAAATCCAAATGGCGAAAATCTTCATGATTCAATATTCAAACCGATTGGATATTGTTTGTTGCGGAGACTTAATGTGCATGAATTTATATATTATGTTTTGCGGACCTAGTAGCAAATTATTTCAAGTATGACCAGAAGGACAAACGAAGGTCATCATGAACGGAATGTATAATCTCATGCGCACTTTCGTTTCGTGCTTACTGACGATTCATCCGCAGGAGCCCGTATTATACCCTCTATCCAATATATATTTTGGTGAGAATTGTGGAGCAATTGGACGGTACAATCTCCTATGCGAATGTGTAAACCTGCGATAGTAGAGCTAACTTCATATAGTTTGCGACAATGCGACTTTATAGCCAACTCACTATATATAATATATATACCGAGCCTGTAAAGTGTACCAACACAAATTGATTATTATATTAATGATAGTATTGAATCAAATCCGCTAAATAACTTGTTTTTCTGTGTTTTTATTTGATGAACACTTTTTTCTAGATTATTGGCGTTTGGTTGGCTATGCGTTTCCGTTATCTACGAGATCCCTTTTTCAATTCAAACTCATTCTTATAAATGCGAACATTCTTTCAGTACAATTTGGTTTATAATTCAAGCTTCAATTTGTGCAATGTTAGTTTTTTTCAATGGATGTGTGTTAACGCCTGTTGGATGTTGACGCCCTAAGCGGAATCAAGAAGACAAACGCGGAGAAATTCAATAAAAGATACTTATATTCTGAAGAACAAATTATCGGATTCCCGAGGATTTTTTACTATTCGTGCTAATCTATTAATTGATTATTGTAATGTTATCTATATTGATGTTAATTAATATATATATATATATGTTGTACTCAAAATTGCCTAGTTATATTTATAAGAATTTAAAGGAACAACCTGCAAACGACTGAATTTTTTTTCAAAATTACCAGATCTTTGGTTTGATTGACGAAGTTTTTGTTACCTCTATTTACATTTCCTTGAATGTATTTTGATACTAATTACAACTGTTAACAAATTGCATATCAGGTTAAAAAATTTCGTATGAGCGGGTTTACTTATACTAATGACTGCTTGATTTATAACTAATTACTGATGTTTCAATAGTTATGTCTGCGCTGTGCTTGTAAGCATATGTTCATACAAGTGAAACAAAAGTGTTTGAATGCCGATTTCGTCGCGCTCGATACAGTTTTAAGTTCCATAGTCAAATGTACGTTTGTATCTTATACACACTTATAAGGGTTTCATTGCTATTTTATTAAGTGAAGTGAAGTGATTAAAAGTAATATCAATGGTAAGATCAGGATAAAATTAATACAATTTATATACTGCAGTAGTAAACTGACGGTGTAATAAATTAGATAAAATTTGGTTTTTATATGCTAAATTTCATTAAGTTAGAATAAATTATGGCCAGACAAGAACTTAACTACTAGAATTGATTCAAATAGTATAGTATAGGAAGAGTTTGTTAATTGTTGAATCTCTTTGCTCAGTGCTGTCCTTCTTGTTATGGATTTGACCGCATTTTTCTTGTGCGAGACAATTGATAACATTCGTAGGTCGGTTAAATCTTTAATGTTGTACATTTTCGGGTGCTTCGATTATTGACCTTGATTGATGGGTTATCACTTTTTTCCTTTTCTGATGTGTCTAAGGACTCAAGTTTCTATATTTGTTTAGAAAGGTAGCTGCTTTGCGCAAGAAATCGTGAACAACAGGTTATCCCTTGCATATTAGTGCTATTGCTTTTAATATGTGTTTTCTACTTGGTTAGCAGTCCAGGAATACTTTGATCTTCCTATAATTTTACATTTTATTTACCTTATCCTTGTTGCGCCAAGTAAGGAAAAGTTAATTAATCTATTCCCTGTCGTGCAATATGTTACTTTTCTCTTCATACTGTAAATTTCAGAACGTTCTCTCGACTCATTTTCTCAGTGGTATGCTCATGACACCAAATTAAGCTAGAGTTAAATTTCGTTTAAACGCCTTCATATCTACTTACTGTCAAATCTCATAACATTCAATGATTTTTCACTAGATATGCATACATTCTGTAAGTGTTTTTGTGCAAGCGCCTATAATTGTGAATCATTCTATTTAAATATGATTGACTACACACGTGTAGAGTGATCTCATAACAATCGCTGAATCTTATCTAGTATTGAAAGCGTCATGTATGTATGCATGCATGCGTCTATAACTGTGAAGCATTCAATTAAATATAATGGACTGCACACTTTCAGTGATCTCTTAACAATTACTGACGTTTGACTGGATTAGTGTACGCCATGTGTTTGCTTATGTGTGTTTATAAATGTGATGTATTCCATTAAATATATTTACATGTACGTGTACTTTCATCATAATGAAACTACAGTGAATAGTGTAAATTAATCTTTAATCATATCAGCCTAATTGCTTTACTCTGACTAAAATAAAGCAATTATTGGTGACATTATTCGTTAAAATCGGCGTAACGAAACGTAGATATGCCTGTTACAACATTCTGTTAGAGTAAATGAACAAGTGTTATTAAATAATAAGTGTAAATAAGACACATTTGAAATCAATAAAGAGCAAGAGAGAAAATTCAATCGTAATGAACATCAGGAGTGTATGAAATTTCGTGTAATGTCTGTAACCTCATGTGTGTGGTTAAATTCATGCGGCAATTTAAAACTGTATGTAAATATGAACATGTTAAAAGATCAGATCTAGCACGTCATATCGAAGAGACGAAGCATAGTATAAACTGGGATTACCTGAATCTTGTTTTTCGAAACAAGGCTTTTACGTACATTTTCCAGATTTTTCCTCGAATATTTAGAGGTCACCTTTCGCGCTCTTTCGTCAACGGTAAGCTCATGATCACAAAATTGACAACTATTAAATCGAGTGATAAATTTCATTTAAAATCCTGTATTTATACTTACTGGAAGATTGCGTAACAATGGCAAAGTTTTGACTAGACAAATAATATTCATGTATGTGCGTAAGACTATAACTGTGAAGTACTCAGATTACAATAACGACTTTAGCATGTACGCTCAGTTATGGGACATTAAAGTGATCCAATAACTATTACTTACGTTCATCTTATTGAAAATACAGTAATGTAAATTCTTTTTTTACACGCCAGAATAATATTTGAACCATTGGTTAAATCAAGCATTCACGGGTAGCATCACTTCTTGGAAATGGACAAGTTAATTTATGTACGTTTGCAATGAGATCCTGCTAGGGTAAATACAAGAGTTAATAAAATAATAAGTTAAATAAATGAAGGTTTCATTATTTTGCTCCATTCTTCACCAGTGATGTTATTCGTAAATACTTTACATCACTAAATTAGTGCAATAATTAGTCCGACGTACACAAAGATGAATTTGTATTGATCACTGTAGTTTCACTTAGATGAACATGCATGTGCATGTTATTACGTTTAACTGTATACGCAATTGTTATTAAAACACACGCACGCAATTCGTATGTTTTTTTTATTTAAACATTATTAAATGCCGTGCGATCTATGTATGTTTACTTAGATTAGCGTGCACGTAAATGATTTATAAATATAGAAATACACTTATATATATATATATATATATATATATATATATATATATATATATATATATATGGCACAGGTTTATCTGTATGCCAGTATGTATAAATGATTCTGTTTACGCCAAATAGTTTACTGTTGACAAGTAATCCGGAAGTTGGCCCGAAATATTGCCAGGGGAAATGTGGTCAATGCACGGGAAAATATTGTTTCACACAATATGGATCATAAAATATATTAATCCCTTTTCGCGCATAAATATTTTTAAAACTATTAACAGACTTTAAATGAAGTTATGGCGATAAGAGCAGCCGAAATATTTTGGTAAAGAAAGAAAACTTCTGGAAAAAGAACAACTGCATTTGTCATAACACAGATCAGAAAATAATAGACATGGTTGTGACGCGTATCAATATATTACCGTAAAATATCTTATTATTTCACTAATTTTTTACATTGTAACTAATAGGGCCTTTCAAATAGTTTATTTATATTAGTTTTCAAATACAAGAAACATTTATTCCTCGATATTAATTGTATGAACAGATTATTTTTTAATATATTGTACAGACTACTAAGAAATTTTTCAGTCAAACATAATGCATTTGTGTATTAGGTGTTGCGAACCTAGTAGAAAATAAGTTCAAGTTTAACAAGATGGATAAACCAAAGACAGCATGAACGGAACGGTAATCTCATGTGCATATTCGTTTTGTGCTTAGTGGCGGCTCATCAGTGGGAGCTGTTATTGCGCCCTATATCCATTATATATTTGGGTTAGGACTGTGGGAAAATTGGACGATTCAATCTCCTTTCTGTAAGCCTGCTGTATTGGAGCTAATTTTATATAAATTGTTCAACAATGCGACTTAGAATCTAACACATTAGCCTGTAAAGTGTAAAGGGAACCAACACTATGTATTTTGAGTCAGTACCTGACACCTAATAGATACATGGTACCAATACAATGGATTTCAAGATATGCCAAATTTAACCAACACATATTGGTAATAGGGCGCAGTACCGGTACCTACTGATGAGTCGCACGAAACGAATGTGCACATGAGATTATACGTTCTGCTAATTTGCTACTATATGCGCATCACATAATATACAAATTGCATATATATTATTTCGCATCAATAAACAATAGCTCAATAAAATACATGAAAGTCCACTATTGTTGAGAGGCAGAAATTTATTTGATGTTACCCTACATATAAATTTCGATATAATTGTCATTATGCAGTTTGACGTGTTCTGGTGTCGACCGTGGAAAGTCAAGATTCGTCAGTACGCGTGACTGACGATAGTTTATGTTACGTGACTGGTTACATAAAATGGGATTTGTGTTTATCTCAAGTTCCAAAATTTAATTTTATGAATTGTTAACACACCCTCCATCCAATGATTTTTAAATTGTATATATATATACCCTTGCCTATATACTATATCTATATATTATTCGATAATTAGGAAAACACAAATAAGCAAAGTGGATAAAGGCCATGTACATTATAAATATATATATATATATATATATATATATATATATATATATATATATATATATATATATATTTGTTGAGTCTAGTCGAGGGCGTGTTTGGTCTTGCCTGGGTACTGAGTAATGTGTTATTGAATTTTGTTATTCGTGGCCAGTTGATTAGAGATAATGGCCATTTATTTCGAGATTACTAAACTTCGCTCTACAATTAGATATGCGGCTCTCACAAATAGTAGTCTTGCATACATTGTACGTGACTAGAAATGTCGGCTGCACAATTTCTATGTAGTCAAGAACTAACTGTTTGTAGCTTTCGCCATACACATATGTATAGACACTGCAACTAAACAATAATTGATTGCGCGTGTGGTGAGAACAATACTTTAAATCAAGTATTCGACCTTGATGTAAACACCAATCCCATTGTATTTAACTAGTCGTCGAACAACATAACAAAACTACCGCCAGCCGCAATGCACTCACGCGTTTCGACCTTCCATGATCATCATCAGAGTACGACGGTAAACTGACTAGTGAGGATCGAAACGGCATTGAATATATTTGGAAATCAAAATTAGATATGCGGCTCTCACCTCTAATAATCTCTCATACATTTTACGTGACTGGAAATGTCGGCTGGACTATCCGCGCAATCAATTATTATTTAATTGTATTGTCTATATATATATATATATATATATATATATATATATATATATATATATATATATATATATGAGTGTGGCGAAAGCCTTAAACAATTAATGTTCGTTAAATACTGTTACTCCAGTAAATCCATACACTCTGGCCTTGATCGATATCAGTTATCACATTTTGCGGTAAGCATGACATCATTAAATTAAATATATAACAGTTAAATACTATTTGTTGCGGAGACCTAATATATATGCAAGTATGTATTAGGTGTTGCGAACCTAGTAACAAATTAGTTCAGTTGTGAGCAGAAGGATAAACCACTGATGAGTCGCCAGTAAGCACGAAACGAATGTGCATGAGATTATACTTTCCGTTCATGCTGCCTTTGGTTTATCCATCTGGTCACAACTGAACTAATTTGTTACTAGTTTCGCAACACCTAATACATACTTGAATTAATGCTCGTGTCTGCATATAAATAGTGCAGCCGACATTTCCATTCACGTACAATGTATGTAGGACTACTAGATGTGAGAGCCGCATATCTAATTTGCTTTCCATATATATGCAATGCAGTTTTATCCACGCTAGTCAGTTTGCCGTCGTACTCTGATTATGATCATGGAAGGTCGAAACACGTCATTGCGTGCGACTGGCGGTAGTTTTGTTATGTTATTAAACGACTGGTAAAATACGATGGGATTGGTGTTTACTTCAAGCTCACAAACTTGATTTAAAGCATTGTTACCACCATCCGCGCAATCGATTATTGTTTAATTCATATCGAAAAACAAATCGACTGTTAATCAATTGATGGTGGCCTTAGCAGAGTCTCGATCGTCGGACAATAATACACTGTTGTCTGCATGGTCTAGATCGATTTGGATACCGCCGGGGAGAACAACTGCATTCTGAATGTATGGATGAATGTGGTTCATAATAACAACCATCGTAAAATTAATCAAAATTGGTGAATATGGACGTACTCAATGGACACAGTTGTAATGTATGATAATACCTTGCAGACCTGGATGCAACATGATTTTTTCTTAGAAAGCACGTAAAGTATTTTCAAATTTTTCGGTATACAACTTTTCGGTAGAGTATCGATTTTATGTGAAATATTTCAGTTGTCTTTGTCGGTATGTGAAATATTTCTGATAACCAGAATAATTGAGAACAATCCTGTGCTTTTAAAAACAGATCAGGCTATTATGTTTTACCCAGCATCGTAACAATTTCTTTCTTTCATCGAATAGATCGTTGTTATCCTTAAAGTCTAGAAAAACGGTTATTGTGGGACAGCAATATACGTGTCGCTGTTCAAGTACTTACCTTAAGATCAAAATGGTTTCTATACAACCATGTCCTGACAATAAAACGGTTTTTACTTCTGTAATATGTAATTCACGCGAAGCACTGTAGCTGCGTGAGACGCAGTGCCGGCTCCTACTAAGGAGAATTCAGTTTGCAAGAAGCATCTGTTTAAATGGAATATTGCAGATCAGTTTGAACTGGTCTGTTACTAGGCGCGCCCTGCCTAATAAGTAAACGCCGATATGTTAGTTCTTCGCTGTCAAACACATATAAGTAATTTTATACCTAAAAGTTCTTCAATGATCAGTGACTGTTGCACAAGTTATTGTTCAATTTAGGCGGCTAGGTAGTCACTGGTTAATACCCGTGTATTTTTTTTATGAAATCGACCAAGCTTTTGAGAAGAAATAAATTAAGTGTACGAGCTTTATCACATTTCAAAATATGAGCTGATATTTAATACCACTGTTTTTTGTATATGCATTACAGAAAATCTATTATAACAAATCTTGTATTAATTGTTCTCCTAACAAGCGAAAAAGATTAAATATGAAAGTTGGTAAATTTTCTAGCGAGAGTTAATTGCAAATATATTTTCTAAGTTATGAAAATAAAGAGTAGATAAAATCAGGCTTGATGCTGCATTTTAAATCATACCATTTTCAGCTGTATCATACTACAAAGATAACAATTAGTCCAAACTTTTTGAATAATTAATAGAACAACAAATAAAGTATTATAGAAGTAACACAAACAGTAGAAACACTAAGAATAACGTCATATATCGAAATTTTCTTATATTGCACCGGATCTTATTCATCTGTTGCAATGTCGTTAAGTTGTTACGGTTTTTAGTAAGTTAAGTTGCAAACAGAATTATTTCAATAAATTTCGAAGAATCGCTAGTCCTCAAATGTTAAATTATATAGTGTTAATTACTTAATGCAGCCTGATTTGCCTAAACAAGCCTTTGCCAAATTAAATTATAACTTTATTGATAAAAAAGCTAATAAAAATATATTTCGAAATAGATTAAAATCGAACAAAAACTATGCTAAATTTTGAATGCACCATTAACATTATAAGAGGTCTATTTATACATAAATGTTTGTTGGTCTATTTAACTTGTAGTTATTCTTGATCTGCCGAAGATATTCCCAACTAAACCAAATGCTTTTGCAACAACACCTTCCTGGCTGTCGCCTTCATTTTCAGCTTTCTGTTCAGCGGTTGTTTCGTCATCTGCCTCATCTGAGAGTAGTTCGTCTTCGTTGAAAAATGCTGCTCTTTGATGGCGCTTTGTGTTCATATTTGTAGCTCCCAATAAATGAATAGCTTGATTTTGATCTTGGAATGGTGGAAGACCAGTTTTCATGAAACAGACCGGCTTAAGTTTCAATCCAACACGACCTTGACTGGCGTTTGGAAGTCGTAGATTTCTCACTGGCAATCGTCGTGGTTGCTTTGACTGGACCTTCAAGCTTATTGAACCGCCAGCCCTCGACTAATTTTAATGCGCATAAAAAGTTTTTGAGTAACATATATAGAGAATAGATTTTTGGAGAAAGACATTTGTCTTTAAAATCTTCTATTTAGATTACTTTGACGTACATATACAAATTCATATTCGGATGTCTTGGTATTCTGCATACTTTTTTCTCGAAAAGCCTATGCCAACACTGAAAAATAAACTCGGCCTCTGCTAGATTTTATTTGGCCCAGTTTGCTACGTATTTTTGTGCCTTCATAGGTTTCTAGATTAGTTATGTTACGCTCCGGCGTGATCAAGTGATCGATACTGCTAATACCGGTTACAAAATGACTGTCCTCGTATGAACTCTAGAATAGACTACATTTGAAATATAATGGAGCAATGGAAGAAAAGACACATTCCTTTCGTATACTCGTTCCGGTTGTAAACGGTTCAAAATGACACACGCTAGTTTAATAAATTCTAATAGGTAGTTATAACAGGTTTCGAATAGTCGAACAATTTTTACCGAGACTCCATCTTGAGGCATTAATCACTATAATTTCTTACGCACCGAAGATTCGAAACGCGATGGAGTAATCACTAAAGGCAATGACCGTTGGACACTGATAAACTGGGGCAAACTCGAGAACAAGACCGGGTGCGTGAATTTTGTCCATGCCTTTCTATTCCGATCAAAACACTGCCTAGTATCGCCAAGCTCGCTTTTATCGAAATTATCATGTCATTCTATGGAAAACAGCAGTGCTCAAATTTAATTCAGCACAGAGCAGAGTAATATCACTATAATGCAAGTTTTTTATGGTTCCAGAATAAATATGTTAGCATCAGTTAGTAGATTTCCTACGGACTGCTTATCGTATGTAAAAATTTTGACCATAGAAAGTAAATTAAACATATTTAGTTCACTTATTAAAGAGTGATTAGTTGACTTCTGGGTATGTGCATGAAGGTATTCAACAAAGAACCGACGAAGCGAATTTTAATAAAATTGATGACATCGTGCGTCGTGTAAAAAAAGCAAAACTAATCTGTACACAGGCAGCCAAAATGTGGTGCATGCCGAGGGTACACACAGTAGTTGGGACAAGCAACTTTCCGCGAATGAAACCAATAATGCTAATGATCAACACTCCACAGAATAAACTGGCTTGAAGCCTAAAACAATCCTAGAACTAGTAAGCATGGAAATTTAAGCTTTAAACACGGTTTATTTCTGAATTCACGTCTCAAACGGTACACACGTATCTAAAAATATGTTTTGTGCTTACTGGTAACTCATCGGTAGGGGTCAGCCCAACCTCAATTAATTCAGTAAATAACTGAAAATAATGTTATACATTGATTAGATTTATATAGCTCTACTAATGAAGTAAAAATTTGTGTATAAACATATTTTATTGATTTCTTCATTCCAGAGATTAGAAACACATGCATTTGGACATCACCTATTACACAAATTACAATTAAAAATATAGATTACCGGGCGAAACATTTAATTATAATCTATGAAGAACTGTTATCCAGTATGGCGAGTTTCTGCAGGGACTGTCATGGTAAGTTCAGATCTAAGGGAAGCCATACCTTCATTCTCCGAAAATTCAACTGAACAGTTATATTTCATGCAAGAAACTAATCTAATTAAGCGAGAAAATGCATATTGTGTTGTGTCCCACACGGCTTATCAATGGAATGAACGAGTTACTTTGCTTTCGTTTCAGTGCTCTTTAGTTTGCAGATGAGACTGATTAGTTCGATTGTATCTTCTTCAGATTTATTTTCACTTATTGTCAAACAGATCACTCTCTAATCATCTTTGGGTACCCATCAGAGGGAGACAGAGAGGGAAACGCTGACGATTTGCAAAATATCGCATATATATATATGCATGTGCTCCTTTTCGAGCCCTATCCGCGGTAAACATTCTGTTCTGTACTTGGAGAGTTCAAAGTAATGACGAAATCGGCCAACTGGATGAATTTCCTTAGCTACAAAATCACTGATTATACTGACATATATATATATATATATATATATATATATATATATATATATATATATATATATATATATATATATATATATATACTCCTACATATATATATATATATATATATATATTCTATTCTTTTCCAATGTGCAAAAGAAATAAAAGGGAATTTTATCAGATACAAGAAACATTTATTTCGCACAACCTCTTTATATATTCACATATTTCTATATTTGTATTGCTTTTCAATTTATATATAAAGAATATTTAAAGAGATTATGCGAAGATGTTTTATTATCTGATAAAATTCTTTGACCCCCCACCTATCTTACAATAAAAACTCACATTTCAAAGATATATATATATATATATACCTATATATATATATATACCTCATATATAATTGAAGTGATGCTTATATCAAGTTCACCAACCTTGATTTAAATAACATATATTCATGCTTTGCTTGGTTTAACACTTAGTTGCATGCACATTTTTTTAATAATACGTGATTGTGACTTCGAAACGGTTTCCATTAAGAGGAACTGGACCAGATAAATGGGAACACTAGCTACTCGATAGAAATTTTTCATACAGACTTCCCAAGGCAGAATTAAAAAAATATCGTCTGAAATCTTACCGAACTACACGAGTTTTGGAGTATCTGCACACTAACACCGTTGTGACTGGTGTTGTTGGTTACTGGGATTAGATCCTCGTCATCGCCTAACAGTATAAGTGGCTCACGTTTGTCTTCAAAACTAATATAATCACAGTCGATTATGACATCTTGAATCGCTAGCTCGGCGCCAATTTGAAGGAAGGCGAGTTGATCTCTCGGTATTGCATAGGCAAGTACCTTAAAAATGAATACAATGTTTAAGTTTTTAAATTTATATTTTTTTCATAAAAGACATTTTAATTGATTTTATTAGAAAAAAAATGTTTTTAAATACAAACTAAACCACCTGAAAGTAGAGAAATCTTTTTAGCTAATATTATTTTTCTTGAATATATTCATTTCTGTCATCATCCGTGTTCTCTTAATACAAAAAACCCTAAATGAGTAGACTGAGTGTTTGAAGCCTTAAATTAATAAAACGCCGCTGTAGGATATATAAATAAATATTTTAAGAATTTTATTTTGTCAAGCATCATTTTTGTAGCCTTGTCAACTAGAGGGATTTCAAGGTTTTACATTATTTCATAAAGGATTCACGAGATTGCACAAGTTATTGTCATCTTATAAGTGAATTTATCTTGAATCCACCGTTCCGTGTCAAGCTGGAATGGCCTCTACTGCCGGTACTTTGACCGGGATTTATTAATTAAAACTATACCGAACCATATAATTTGTTATTTATATAGAAGTATATCGACCCAGAAACATTTAGTACGTTGCATTAAATACGTCCAGTTTTCTTTATTTTTACTTCGAGGTTTAATATTTGTGGTGTATAATACACGTTCATCGTTATGCGCTTGATGCAAATTGCTAAAAGTAAATTATTTTGATGCGTTTTCACGACACAGCATTCAATTTGGTTACTTCAACTCCCTTCAGGTTTCGGGCAGAATACAACCGCGATAATAATTACCGAACGTAGCAAAGACGAAGGTTCAATTCTTCCACTGATTGGGCTTTGTTAACACCTGTTGCTGCGTGATCGAATTGAATGACACTCGACCGGACCGCTCGCGATTTAGTAACTGTGGCTAGGATTGTCCACTGTGCACAAGATGTTGATAAATCTGCTATGGTACCGAGGGGTTTGAGTAATTACTCGTCTTTCCTCTATCTTTTTCCAGAGTTATTACATATTAGCACAGTCTCTGATGACTTTCAACGACAAAACCGCCTAAAGCATCATAGTTTAAAAATTTCCAGATAAGGACGAATGTAACTCAATATTACTGGCAGGATTCTTTGCTACGCAGCTGGTGCAATTGTCTGCGTCATGCCTGACGTATGGCCCGATATTTATATGAATTCAAGCCAAATATTTATTCTATTTTATGCATTTTTTCAGTTTAATCATACTGTTGTATAAATATATAAAATAGATTTTTTTTTAACCAAAATTTAGTAGTTCGGTAGTATATATGGGTAAACCTAGTTATCAAATAAAGCAAGGTTTCATCATCCAGGCTAGGATTCACATTTAATCACATTTCGAGAATTAAAATAAACTCGAATCTCAGATATTTACCAGTCATTCTGTTTATGCATCAGACGTCAGTGAGACCTAGCTAAGACGTAGAACGAAACACGCGAATTTCTGTAGTTTTACTACAAAAATTCGATCGGTTAATTATATTTCATTTTTGTAGTTAGTACAGTTTTTCACTCGTCGTCTGCTAGAATGCTGCTTATATCCATTTCTTTAAATTTTGCGGACTTGAAATATACGTCAATTTCAAATTTTATTTCTCCAGTTGCGCAATTAACGCCTGTTTGTGGTTTTGTTAATTTATACTAAGATTAGTAATACATTTTGATCATTCATAGATACAATTTAGCATGTCGAACATTGCATACGCTATTCTCTTTACTGTCATGCTATTTCATGCTTCAGAATTGTCACCACCCTAATTTATTATTTCAATATTTAAAAACTAATTTTGACTCTCATCAGCAGAAGTGAAATAATTATACAACTACCCTATGATATCGTAATTAACAAATTTGCTAAAAATTTCTATTATTTATCTATGTATGCCTCAATAATGTATGCTTTTTTACGCATCACCGTTAGATTATGTTCCTTGCTATGCGACTCAAAAGCCAACTCACTGTATATTATACCTACCGAGTATGTAAATTGTATTAACACGAAAGATTTCTGGACGGCTAAATTTCACCAAAACGGAGAACTACTAATTATGAACACGTGTTAATTTAACATATCCATCACTGTGGTCTTGTTCGACATCTGTGATCACATTTCGCATTAATCATGACAATATTCAATAAATCTTAAATCCTGTACATTTCCAGATGCACGGATTATTGGCCTTGATTGATGGGTTTTCATTTTTCCCTTCATTTTTAAGCCTTCCATCAGCTGCTTTTCTGAAAATGCCGCTGTAACAAGATTTTCCACTCTTCTTTTTCTAAATTTTCGTGACCTATTTTCCAGTCCCATCTTCAGGGTTGACTCCATACGCACAGGAGAAAAAAACTTGTGACAAATGTGGAAACCTTGTCCAAACGAAAGAATAATAATATATTCCTAGTAGTTTCTACCTGGAGGAAAGGCTAACCAAAAGCCTGAGTTAGTTTATGAATGAAAATTACTTGCAGTGTGCGGCACAGGTGGCGCAGTGGGTAGAGTCTGCAAAAAATATGCACTGGCTCGAGGCCCGTCAGTGGCTTACTCTTGACAGTATTTGACAAATTCCCTATAAGAGCGAAACCGTTCAACAGACTTCGGTGAGGCTACATTAGCGTGAGAAGGCACAAAGATGATCTCGAAGTAAACTGATACTAAGAGAGCTTTACAAAGTTATTCTTACAGAGAGCAAGCTTATATATATATATATATATATATATATATATATATATATATACTTATATACTAGCTGTATGAATGGCGAGACATGTATGAATAATCTGATAACTATAATAATTATAATATGCATTTTTTAGTCTAAGTATTTTTTTAAATGAAATTTTTAACTACACTGTTTTTTTAACCGACCTTTTGTTGTGCGGGCGGTGATAACAATTATTATAATCAAGGTTGCCATCTTGATATAAGCACCTAACCATTAATTACTTACATACGTCAATATAAACTAAGAATTGTATAGTGTAGAAAAGGAAATTCATCCAGTAGACGGGTTTCGTCCTTATTGGGAACTCATCACGTACTGGCCATAATTTGCCGCGGGCAGGGCCCGAATGTGAGCATGCCTCAGTGGTTTGAGCATCAGATTCCGAGGCATACGTGACCAGGTTCGAGCCCTGTCCGGAACAAATTCTGGCCAGTACGTGATGAGCTTCAAATAAGGACGAAACCCGTCTACCGGATGAATTACCTTTTCTACACTATACAATTCTTAGTTTATACTGAAAAATGTAAGTAAGTAATTGGTCAGGTGTTTATATCAAGATTTTTTTGGAATTTCCTACTGTGGTTAAGTAAACTTCAAGTAAAAAAGGCAACTCTGAAGCAAGGAATAGCCACGAAGAACATTGATTTTTCCATCGTGGATGTAAATGATTCAAATTATTCTTTGAATTTGGCATAATTAATCATGTGATGAGGTCATAACTTACAAAGGATTTCGTGGATTTCTTTTGCTCAGCATACCATAGTGGCGTAGTGCTCCTTTCAACATTTGTCAAGCCCAAGTCTTTGTCTTTGGGTTCGACACATGTCTGCATCGTCGAGAAGTCACAGTATACTTCAATACTGTCTCCGGCGTGGCCTCCGTTTGGATCCAAATAGTAAATTCCTGTAACGTTGTGCAAATATGTTATTGAGCAATATAAGCAATGGTATTGAGGTAAGAGAGTTTGTTGCATAACCTTTCAATTTCTTAATTATGAAGTATAAAACAATACATTTAATCGCTTTTAATGAACAAAATTCATCATAATTTAGCATGAATTTGAGATAAATATATTAAATGAGATGCATTATACTTCTAATTTATGACTGCATTAAGCTTGCTGAACAGGTGTAATTTAATATTTCCATTAAAAATAACGAAATATTGTGCACGATGTCCATCGTACTCGGGTTACCAATCTCACAATATTGTCTATAGATTTCACAGCTATGCCATGAATTAGTACTATTTGTCCGCGGAGTCCAGCCACAATTATGTAAAGTGAGTAGTTTTTAGAACGAATTACTCGCCTTCTTAATAAAATATGAGGCTCTCAGATCACTTATAATTGTTATTGAAACGTCGCTTATTTTTGGCTAATTTGTGAGAATTTATACAGGATTTTTTGTATCACTGAAGAATGCTGCATTGTGAAATTTCTGCAGATATGTGCATGAACCGCTTTATAGTAGCAAGGATAAAATCCACAGTTGATAGATGATCCCCAGTTAAAAGATTTGCAAATGTGATTATTTCATGATAAATCCTGCAATGTTGATAAATCGTACAATAATCATGGCAAAGATTTCTGGCTACTTTTTGGCTGGAGATAAAGAACAGGTGGTACTTTTTACAAAATATTATTTAAACAATTCTTCATTGGCAATATAATTTAACAACAATTGATTGCACGGGTGGTGGTAACAATTCTTTAAATCAAGTTTGCGAGCTTGGAGTAAACACCAATCACATTGTATTTAACCAGTCATTGCGGCTGGCGGTATTTTTGTTATGTTGTTCGACGACTAGTTAAATACAATGTGATTGGTGTTTACTTCAAGCTCGCAAACCTGATTTAAAGAATTCTGCATTTAGCTTTTTGCGACAATAACTATTAAAATCAAGAGCTAAGGTTTGAGATAACAGCAAACCATGTTTTAATCACACGCAAAGCATCGAAAATCCACTATCACTCGCATGTATTAATGGTAGGCTGACTATTTTTTGCGAATGGGTAAATTAAATCAAATAGTTGTCCACCTCAAGATCACAAGCTTGATCTCGCAAAGTGTTACCATCACTCGTATAATCAGTGCTTAATTTTATCATTTTTAAACGTGTGGTGGAAGCTTCAAATTGTTATATTTGTGATTGGGTAGAAATTCTGCTGTGGAAATTTCTAGTGATGTACAATTTTTGCGAGACTACTATGGTGAGAGCCATATATCAGATTTCCATAATTTGTATAGATATTTATGTTTTATCGTCGTAAGTCAGTTTTCCGTCGTGTTCTCATAATGATCATAGAAGATTGAAACATATCATTACGTGAGGCTATCGATGGTTTCTCTAAATTGTACGATTGGTAAAATAAAATGGAACAGGTGTTCACCTTAAATTCGCTAAGTTTAAAAAATAATCATAATAAAATTCTAAATTATATAGGTCGTATTTGTAATGTCCTTCAACTAATCTGTCATGAAGGCGTTTCTGCGGTAAAACTTAATCCTATATATAAATTCAAATACAGATAAGAAGCAATAAATAAACAGCTACAAAAAATCAACAGCCTAGAGAGAAAATCAGTCAAGATTGGATTTCACATAATTTGAGATAGACATATAATTAACTCCTGGAGCACAAAGTTAAATTTAAAAAGCCTTTATATTGTTCACACTATTATTAATACCATTATTTGTACTGCTTCAGCTGATACCAATTCTACTACCCCTACTATTACCACTAATACTTCTACAACTTCTTCTAATAGTTTTAATAATTATGATTATTATTTTACTACAACATGTAAACTACTACTACTACTAATTCATAACTAATAAAATTCTAAATTATATAGGTCGTATTTGTAATGTCCTTCAACTAATCTGTCATGAAGGCGTTTCTGCGGTAAAACTTAATCCTATATATAAATTCAAATACAGATAAGAAGCAATAAATAAACAGCTACAAAAAATCAACAGCCTAGAGAGAAAATCAGTCAAGATTGGATTTCACATAATTTGAGATAGACATATAATTAACTCCTGGAGCACAAAGTTAAATTTAAAAAGCCTTTATATTGTTCACACTATTATTAATACCATTATTTGTACTGCTTCAGCTGATACCAATTCTACTACCCCTACTATTACCACTAATACTTCTACAACTTCTTCTAATAGTTTTAATAATTATGATTATTATTTTACTACAACATGTAAACTACTACTACTACTAATTCTGCAACTATAAATACTACTCATCCGATTAATATTACTATTAATAATACTACTTCAGCTATTACGACTACCACCACTACTACTTATCCTATTACTACTACTACTTCTACCGCTACTAATACTAAAACTACTATTCAAATTTATTATTATTATTATTATTATAGTTATACTAATCCTACTCTTACAACTACTACTCCTACTACTACTACTACTACAACCATTGCTTACTACTACTACTACCCACCAGCACCTATATATATATGTGTGTATATGTGTGTGTGTGTGTAATAGGTACGTAGTACCAAGTGACAAATTATTCCATATAGAACGAGAAGGATATAACAAATTTAGTACGAACGGAAGGCGTAATCTCGTGTACACATACGTTGTTTTAATTCTCAAATTTGGTGAAATTTAACATAACTTTAAATCCGTTGTGTTGGTATTATCTAGGCTCTCAACATTTTGAAACCTATGAGGTTGGTACCTTTACAGGCTCAGTGTATTTTATATATAGTATGTTGGCTTTGAAGTCGCATTGTTGAAAACGTTATATGAAGTTAACTCTATTGCTATTTGAATTCACATTCGTTTAGGTAATTGGACTGTCTACCTGTCCCACATTTCTTGACCATATATATAGTGAGCATAGATTATAGTACCGGTTCGTACTGATGAGTCGTCAGTAAACACCAAACGCATGTATACAGGAGATTTTACCTTTCGTTCGTGCTGACTTTGGCTTATCATTTTGGTCCTATTTGAACTAATTGTTTTCTAGTTATGGAGTAATATTGAAGTTGTTTCCGTTATTAAGGTGAATATTGAAAACAAACATGTAATGTTCACATTTCCGAGTTTCGCCATTAAATTAAAAATACTGGTTAGAAATAAAATTATAGCCACTGAAAGAATGTTCGGCTTGCTAGAAATTAATCTACAAAGTGGAATATTTAATTTAATTAATATGCCAAGTTTGATGTTGCACAACATTTCATCGAAACAGGTAAATACTGTTTGTTGCGGAGAAATAATATATATGCTAGTATGTATTAGGTGTTGCGCACCTAGTAAAAAATTAGTTCAATTGTGACCAGAAGGAAGTATAATCTCATGCACATTTATTTCGTGCTTATTGGTGACTCATCAGTAGGAGCCGGTATTACGCCCTTTAACCACTATATATTTGGGTGAGGAATGTGGGATAATAGGACTTTACAATCTCCTAGACGAATGTGTAAACATGCAGTAGAATAGCTAACATCGTATAGTCTCAACAATGCAACTTCAACGCTAACTCACTGTATATAATATATACACCAAGTCCGTAAAGGATACTAACACAATGACCATTGTGATAGTAACCGATACCAACATTATAGTACCAAAAACGGTACATAGTACTAACACTATGGTTTCCAAGTCGCTACATGGTACCAACATGATGGATATCAATGTATGCTATAGTACGAAGAAATTGAGAATTACAACTATTTCTGAACACCTGTTACTCCAGTAAATCCATACACTCGGGCCTTGATCGATATCAGTTATCACATTTCGCGGTAATTATGACATCATTAAATTCAATATATAATAGTTAATTACTTTTTGTTGCGGAGAACTAATATATATGCAAGTATGTATTAGGTGTTGCGAACCTAGTAACAAATTAGTTCAGTTGTGACGTAATACCGGCTCCTACTGATGAGTCGCCAGTAAGCACGAAACGAATGAGCATGAGATTTTACTTTCCGTTCATGCTGCCCTTGGTTTATCCTTCTGGTCACAACTGAACTAATCTGTTACTAGGTTCGCAACACCTAATACATACTTGCATATATATTAGTTCTCCGCAACAAACAGTATTTTGCTTTTATATATTAAAATGAATGATGTTATGCATACCGCGAAATGTGATAGCTGATATCGATCAAGGCCAGAGTGTATGGATTTACTGGAATAAGATGTGTTCAGAAGTAGTTGTAATTCTCCATTTCGGTGAACTATTGCATAAATTGATATCCATCATGTTGGTACCATGTACCGACTCGGCAACCATGTACTTTTTCGGTACTACAATGTTGGTATCGGTTACTAAAAGAATAGCCATAGTGTTAGTAGCCCTTTACATACTCGGTATATGTATTATATAGTGTGAGTTAGCGTTGAAGTCGCATTGTCGTTGACTTTAGATGATGTTAGCTTCACTATTTTTGGTTTACACATTCGTCTAGGAGATTTTATCGTCCTATTATCCCACATTCCTCACTCAAATATATAGTGGATAAAGAGCGAAATACCGGCTCCTGTTGATGAGTCGCCAGTAAGCACGAAACGAATGTGAATGAGATTATACTTTCCGTTCATGCTGTCTTTGGTTTATCCTTCTGGTCACAAATGAACGAATTTGTTACTAGGTTTGCAACACCTAATACATACTTTCATCGAAACAGTCAGTAACACAAAAAATAATTCAAATGAGCCATTAACTAATTGTTGATCTTTCGGATGGCAATAGAAATGGTTTTAATTAGGCTAACGTACTCTAGTTTAGCACCAAATCACTATTTCAATAAGTTGCACAGCATAGTTAAATGTAGCTCTTCTATATTGTTCAAGAAGTTAAAATGTGATTAGATTTGGTCTTAAGTCCGGCAAATATTCATAAATTTGAAGTATTGTGGATATTCTACTTACTGTGCAACCTGTTGCTTAATCAAGTTAAAAAAATCATCAACGCATAGGGACAATATATACGTAAATGACTTTTCTAAACATCAAATAAACAGACTATTTTTTAACTACCAGCATTTACACGTACACAGCTGCTTTCTCCTTCTTTGGGAGTAAACGTAGCGCAGTGGGAAACTAGATAACCGGAATCGAACTGCAATTAATTTACTTAAAATTTAGAAAACTTAGACGACAGGTTTTTAACTACACTGCGTCATTGAAGCAAAGAGGGTCCGGTGATTATTTGGCCTTATTGAATTCCATTAAATTTACTGTTTAAAAATACTTACAATAAACGAATTTGTCGCTATTTCTAGCCTATAAATTTATTTAGTCAGAAAATGAATTCAAGGTTGCTTTACGTGATGCCATTTATATTAAACAAATGGTTATGCAATTAATACGAACATTGGTTGTGCGAGCGGTGATAACAATTACCATAATCAAGTTTGCACTCTTGATATAAACATCTGATCCATTATATGCATACATTTGTCAGTATAAACTAAGAATTGTAGAGGAAAAGCTAAAAAAGAAACATTGGTTAGTATATAACTGAAATTTGTGTGATGTTTGGTAGGCTGGACCAGCGGTTTGAGCACCAGTTCCCGAAGCAGACGTGCCCAGGTTCGAGCCCTGTCCGCGGAAAATTTTAAAAAGTAGGTTATGATTTCTCTATAAGGACGAAATCGGTCTACTGGATGACTTGCTTTTTCTACACTATACAGTTCTTAGTTTATACTGAAAAGCGGATGTACATAATGGGTGAGGTGTTTACGACAAGATCGATACTTTGAATATTGTAAATGGTTATGCATATCTTTAGGAAGTTACCATTTTGTTTATCTGGCCAATCCCTAGTAAGATCTGAACATGTCCTTGACGGAGATTCTGCTGTGCCGTCTGC
Source organism: Eudiplozoon nipponicum (assembly GCA_029291075.1). Taxonomy (NCBI): domain Eukaryota; kingdom Metazoa; phylum Platyhelminthes; class Monogenea; order Mazocraeidea; family Diplozoidae; genus Eudiplozoon; species Eudiplozoon nipponicum. The sequence goes on from JAQBSW010002243.1 coordinate 77,794, forward strand.
GTTTATCAGGTTTTGAACGAGCTGATCCAACTTGGTCAGTGATTGAAACACATTTTCCTGGCAAGACAAAATAGATATTAACATAAATCAAAATTATAAAATTTTTTATACATTCCATACATTGATCAATTTTTAAATTGAATTATTGTTTGAACCAATAATTTTATTTAGAGGATATCTTTATATAATTCGCCAATTTACTGCCGAAAACTAGTGGTTTCTAATAAAATTTATCTCAATAAAAATTAGTATTGAATTTTTTACCTAACCCACTGAAGTTTTGCTAATTATTTTGCATATAATACACAAACTTTGTTTAATTAAGAGAAAGACAGACAGATTGGCATAAATGCAGGTAAAGAGGCAGGCAAACATTCATAGACAGAGAAAACATTAATATTTACTCTATATTAAAATTAAATAATAGCCAAAGGCGTTGTGAAAATGTTGAGATTTTGTGCATCGGCTAAATTTTTCTAATCATTTTTCCAACTCAGTAATCAGTAGGTGCTAGTCATACAATTAAACAAAAATTGATTGCGCGGGTCGTGGTAACAATTCTTTAAATCAAGTTTGCAAGCTTGAAGTAAACACCAATCCCAATGTATTTAACCAGTCGTCGGACAACATAGCAAAAATAAATTTGACGAAAGCTGCAAAAAGTTAATGTTCCTGACTGAATAGAAATTGAGCAGCCGACATTGCCAGTCAAGTTCAATGTATGCGAGACTGCTAGAGGTGAGAGCCTCATATCCAAATTTTATTTCCATAAATATGCAATGCGGCTTGATCCTCGCTATTCAGTTTGCCGTCGTACTCTGAAGATAATCATGAAAGGTCGAAACGCGTCAGTGCGTGTAACTGACAATAGTTTTGCTATGTTGTCCGACGACTGGTTAAATACAATGGGATTGGTTTTTACTTCTAGCTCGCAAACTTGATTTAAAGAAGAGCTTGTCATGTCTGGGAAAGATGTACTTGTGGAAATATGCAAACTAGCATAGTACTATAATTCACGTGGATTAACACGGCAAAAAATTACGACCAGAGAGTCCTTCATGTGTGCCAATTTTGTGAATTTGGTAGTGTGTCCACATAACGAATTTTGTGATTGCAGATTTTCAAGAATTTGTATAACATTGAACTATGTCGCAGCCATTAGCAAGTCTATTATTATATTTTTGCAATAACTAGACGATTGCCAATTGCCAGTTTTACATTTGAAGCTGGTTTTTCTTAGGACTATTGCAGTGCTGTTACTATGCGCTCCAGGTGTTTTTATGCTAGGGGATAGAAAATATGTTGATAAATCAGACAAAACGACACTGAAATGGAAGGTGTATCATTAAAAATGAAAACCACATGCATTTTTAAAATAAGTTCTCTAAGCTGCGGGGAATCGAACTAGGTCTAGATTGAAGTAACGAATTAATCCAACCGAAAAAAAGGGACCTATGATTGTAAAGCTTATTTAATGTAAGCGACCTATTGCTGCGGTTAAAAAAATGAAAAAAATTAATTGTGGTTTACCTTATGGTCAAGCTTTATTTTCTTGGTTTAAATAAATCAATGAAAATTCTATATAGCTCCACTAAAAGAAAAAATAAATATCACTTACAATTTATCACAAATTATGTTAGACTTATTAGTTATAATATAATCCTAGTGAGTTGGAACATACATTTTCTATGGTACACTCTGGAGATTTCAACAGAAATATTTAATTATATATTTTGACATTATGGAGTAGAAATAGCGTGGTTCATCAAATGCATTTCATCAAATATACTAGATTTAGTCCTATTGAGCTATCATAAAGTACTTGACGGGATTGCCACGACCGGAGCTCAAACCGGAGTACATATTCTTCAATTTGTTGCAACTCATCCACTGCGCAACGAAAAGCGCGTATTAACTTAGTTTGCAGATCTATACCAACTTATACCTTTCGGTTAATCTTGCCTTCGATAGCAGCCTATTTAACATCACTTTGGACCTAACGTTCCAGTTGTTAACGTAGATATTCTTCATATGGTCTTTGTCATATCATTGTCTAATTCCTGAGTGAATTTAATGTTCTGTGAGGTGAGAGTTTATTGTTTCTTTATCTCAAGTGTTGGTCCCATGTCTTGGTCGCCTTCGTTTGTTTTTTTGGAGTTTCATCAGGGCATCCTTTATCTTTGATACGCAAATGTAGATGATCAAGGTATATTTTGCAAAGTGCATTGATTTTATTTATCAGATATTTTGCTTTTGGCCAACTATGACGATGAATAACAACTATTCGACTGAGAGAATATTTCAGTTGCTGAAACTGAAAATTGAAAGATTGCGCATAATCTGTTTCAATACCAAAACGATAAAACGAGAAACACTGCGAAAATAACGCGTGAAAAATAACTGTAAGATCTCACGTGGGCTCTAAACAAATAACCTGGGCAATTAAAATAAAGTTCTTAGCCTGATGATTTCATTTGCAATTTTTTTGTCATAAAATCAGAATTAAACATGCTTCAAAATCAATAAAAGATATCCAAACAAACACCAGAACGGTGAAATTGCGACTTCTACGAAAAAAAACTAAAGTTTAACAAGGCGCATCTCTCAAGAACCATTCAACGAAATTAGACTGAAATATTAAAGTATAAATTGCAGAGGGGGCAAGTTATTAAAAAAAGACAAAGATAAACTTATGAAGCTACAATAAGATAAATCCGCACGAATCACTGAACTTTACAAAATATCAAAAGTTGTTATAATCGAAGCTGTTGTTTGTAGCCGGTCAGTGAATGAGATAATAAATGATCCTTTAGAATTCAAATTATACAGTTAAGCAGGAAGATATTTCATCGATTATATAATTTTAAATGAATTTTTATATTCATATCGTCTGATAAATGTTCTGTGTTTTTGAAAAAGCACCATCATTATACGAGATAAAGCCGTGAAGCTCAAATGTAAATTAGCAATGGAACTGGAATCGGTTAGGGCTTTCTAATGCAGAATCTGTAAAATATAATTTAAGTAAAGCGCACGTGGCTGCGTGTTATTCCATCACCGGATGAAGGTTCTGGCTTGGTTGTCATAGATCGTGGTGATTACGTTTCGAAGATCAATTTTTTGAATTCTGGTCCAAAATTTGAAATTGATTTTAACGGTGATTCAAAGAAGAAAATTGTAAAGTAATCTCGACAGAGTTTCATATCTCCTGCAAGACGAACTGACTTCACTTGTTGAAGAAAATAATTGAGGCCGATCCGAAGACAATTCCCAACGATGTACACTTTACCAAAAATTCACAAAAATGGAATTCCGCTGTGACCGATTGTTTCATTAAGAAATACGCACCAATTGGAGAAACGGTTAGCTAACATATTGTAGCCGGTGATAAATCACCTATCTTTGTATATTTTAAAAGATTTTTTTGAATTTGTTGCAATGATAGACAAATTAAACGTTAAAATTCGTTGGATGTGTACTTTTCATGTTGGGTTGCTATTTATTAAGATTTCTTTAAATTTACTATCGAGTTTGTATGCCATTTTATCCTGGATAATTTCCCAAATTTTAAACTGAGTGTACCGCATTTGCAAAGATTACTGTATTGACGTTGTTCGAATATTCTATTCATTTTTATTGGTCATAGGTACAGTCCGAAAGATGGTCCAGGAATGGGTTCCGCTCTGGCCCCAATAGTGGCCGATATGCTTATGTGCATGTTGGAATGAAATAACTTTGATTTATTATGTAAAGTGAAACTTTACAACCGCTATGTGGAGGATATATTTTTGGTCTGTGATAGCCGTTTTCATGCCGGAGAACTACTTAATAAAAGCAGCGAATGGTATATTAATTTTAGATTTACAATTGAAAACGAAGAGAACGATACTCGAGCTTTTCGTGATGAGTTAGCGAAACGTAGAACTGAAAGCACATGGGGCGGATCATTTTTCCAAAAAAATTGAACATCGCAATATTTTCATTTCAAAAGCTATTGCTCATTTAAATGAAGAAAGGCTTAGTTAAGACACTTTGTAATGGGGTATTGCACCATTGGTCGCCAGATTGTTTGGCGATTCAGTTGGATGGTGTGTGTAACTCTCTTATCATTAACGGTTACCCACCGCATTTTATAGATAACTATAAAGATAATGACGTAATAAAATCGGCCTTGAATGATCGTACTGTTGATAAGATGCCTGTCTATATTCACTTAGAATACAACGATGAGGAGGCAATGAAAAACATAATAAATATATTGCGTGCGCTTTGGGTTTTACATATTTTGCAGCTGATATTGTTAAAATAACATCCACCACCATACCTCCTCTAACTAGCTTGAAAGATAAGATTAAACTGCAATTTTCATCTAATTTTTATCTATAATTCGCATGGTTCTTGTAGCCACTCATATGTAGGCAGATGAAGTAGAAGATTTAATTCACGCTTGTCGGAGCACTTACCAACCTGGTTTGTGCAGAATTAGACTGCTGTTGCATTTACGTGTTTAACTAAACATGTTGTTCCATAAAATAGCGAAATTCCAGCAAAATGCATCTCAGTTTTAACTAAAGGTAAATGTGTCGGTATTCTTTCCTATTTGGAAGCGATTTCAATAAATCTCCGTTCGTCAGAACTGTGCAAGCAAACAAGATTTGTTTGTGCACCAATATTACTATTTGTCTTTCGAAGCACCATGTAAAACTTCGCTTAGTTATGTTTCCCCTCTTTCAAAATTTTTGTCTTATAGATATATGTTTATGTATTATTTTAATGTGGACTGTTTTTCTATCTAAAGTTGGTTTCGCTAATCATGGAAAATTTCTATGACTTCATCTGTGTAATTATGTGTTAGGTATTGCGCACCTGGTAACAAATTAGTTACTAGGCGACTCATCACTAAGAGCCGGTATTACGCTCTTCGCCCACTAAATATTTGTGTTAGGAATGTGGGAAAATAGGACGCTACAGTCTCCTAGACGAATGTGTAGCGTCCTATTTTCCCACATTCTTCATCCAAATATATAGTGGGTGAAGGGCGTAATACCGGCTCCTACTGATGAGTCGCCTGTAAGCACGAAACGAATGTGCACGAGATTATACTTTCCGTTCATAATGCCTTTGGTTTATACTTCTGTCATTTGAACTAATTTATTACTATGTTCGCAACACCTAATACGTAATTGCATTTATATTAGCTCTCCGCCACAAACAATATATAATTTTTATTCATTTGTGTATGTCAACCAATAAAGATAGGAACAACATTTCAGCTGTATCATCATCGCTGTGCATGAATTTTTCTCCGAACGAAAAGAATATAATACGAGATTATTTGCAATTAATAGTGCGGCCACAAATCCTTACTGGTTAAAGTTGTCAGAATTAAAATATACTTTCAGCAGTAGAAGGCAGACATACGATTTGCATACACATAACCAATACACAAAAGGATTCATGTCTTTGTTGGCGTCCGTAAACAAAAAAATTTATAGAAATACACTATCATTAGGAAATTCATCTTTACCATATGCTACACCCAATGCAATCTTGTTCAAGCAATACACATAAAATGTTATGGAATAATTAAAGTAATGAGCGCGAAGAAAAACAAAACTGAAAAAATATCTAAAAATGCATAATTTCGTAACAGAGCTGAACAAATTAGCAGAAGTATACGCGTAGAGAACAAAGCAACGCAAGTGACTTACACCGGACGTAAGACGTACCAGGCCAAAGTTAATATTAGAATGAATTAGCACAAACATTATTTTCACACGCATACACACACACACACGTGTACCAACAAGTTATCAATTAACACGCCATGATCCCTCTACCCCTTCTTATATTTTCAAATCACCGGAACGGAACAACGATGCACAGTCTCTCTTTTACGAAACGAGGTTTCTACATTAAATGTGTTCATTTTTCACCTATAATTTTGAAGCGTTTTTTAGGGATAAGCCGATCTCAACAGGAATTTGACAATTATTAAATCAAGTGGTAGATTTCGTTTAAACGAATTCATTTAGACTTACCGGCATTATATGTGCGTGTCCCCATGAAAGTGGATGTCTTTGTATCTGTACGTACGTACTTATCATTATAAACACGGATTATCCAATGGATAATCGTGTGCCATGTCAGTGTGTGCTTGGCTTTTTTGAAATGAGAAGTATTCGATTACATATAAGTAACCACAGATGTGTTTTAATATAAATTAAACTAAATTGTTTAATTCCAATTTCTCCGCACACTTCAGAGTCATGTTTGGTCATTTACTTTGCTCAATGAAATATTTACGACTGGCATCCAGTAATCAGAACTTCCTCTCGAAATGCCGTAATTGCAATATATGTTCTTGGAACTTGCCAGATCTATAACTACTTGATTGGTTGTGCAATACAAACAAGAATAAAGTGCAGAGAACTTTTGACAGACATGCCTATATTAAAACACCAATTATACGGAAACTACTATAAAAGTATTGTTTTCGTAATAACATGAATATAAAATTGAAATATTTAATGCGGAAAAACTCAGAAACGTTTTCTTGATCCCTAGGATATTTCACCTAGTTTTTAGATCGCAAGTTTTATTCTCCTCATAATATACGAAGCACCACAGATGCGTGCATGCATGCATAACATTTGAATCTATTTCTTTTTATGAACTTTTGAAAGAGTAATAACTAACAACGTCGACGAGTGTTCGAATCGTATAGATTTATAAAGTGATTTCGCGGCATTAGCATTTACCTCACTCCTGTAAATAAAAATAAATTTGTTCTTAATGTTTGTACAATAAATTTTCTGTAAACTGCCTCTTGATCTTACCTTTTGTGCTGGGGCCGAACGGTATCCTCTCACTGGTTCGTCAGCCATCATTAAACCCGATGACGCCTAAATTAAAAAAATGAGGAAATTTTCAAATAAAATCTGTTTAAGACACAAACACTTTTTATTAACATCTTGGTAGGTTTAATTCAGACACATTGTTACAACTTGAGTAACTGCACTCTAGTTATAAAGCATCTCAATAAACATTCTGTGCTATTTATATGTTTTTTTGGTGCAAAGATATATTTAAGATGCTTGCATGTATTAGGTAGGATAAACCTTGATCCAAGTTTGCTAAACTTGTACCTGCAGAGTATAAACAAACCTTGATTGATACATTCAGGAAAAAATGTTGATTAATTAAAGATAATCGTCGAATTATTCCTTAGCCTTCTCAGGGCATCAATCAACTGTTTCAATCACATGAGTTACTTTCATGTTCATAGTATTTACACTACATTATTTAAATCGAACTGGGCCACATCTCGGCTCTTATTTACGGGAATCCTCACTAGGGGCTCACGATAGCATAACAAAACAAGTTAATTATTATGCATATATATATATATATATATATATATATATATATATATATAAATTTGTGTGTGTCCAATAGCTTACAACAAAATATTTGCATGCTAATTTTATAATAGTTATGTAATTACTTTCGCCGGGAACATGTTCTATTAAATGCATAAAGTTGAGTTCACTTAAGTCATTTCTAAAAAAACGTTAAAACTACTCATATATATATATATATATATATATATATATATATGTGTGTGTGCATACGTAAATATGATTTAGAAATTTACATATTTAAATATGCAACAGTGTAAACACATTTATTTGCAATTTAGTGTTGCCGTAGTTCACTTATTTTTTCCAATGCACTTAACAGTTAAGTTATATGGCTTAGCACTTCAAAAAACTTCAATTTACTTACTTAAGTCTGTTAAGATTGCTTAATATCCGATGGTCGATTTGGTAATTTAATACCAGGCGTGATAAACTATGGAGTGCTTTGAATGGCAATGTCATTGTTAGCACTAAGCAACAAAACTAAATAAAATTTACCCGGTTTATTTAGATGTCATGGGGATAATATAAACATTTCTATAACATCAGTCAAAGCCTGTGAATCACGTCTTTACAAAAGTAGATGGTTTTCGCAATGGGTGCTTTACCTTTCTTTGCTGATATATATTTTGGTACCCTCAATCCTGTAGTTGATATATTTACAGCCTATTCTTCTATGTAAAAATGCTCAGCGGTAGTATCTCTTACGTCCTTTTCACCTCTTTTTTATTATATATATATATATATATATATATATATATATATATATATATATATTAGTTATACATATCCAAAATTGATGTTCTCAGGCTTTAATTTGGCAAAGTATCTCTTACATACATATAATGAATGCAAAAACTACATTTCCTTTATCAGCCTACATGGTCACATATCCTTCATGTAACTCATTTATTGTATGCTCTCGAAATGATGAAAATTTTTCATTAGTTTTAAACATCCATCAAAGGTAATATTTTATTTTAAGGTTACCCGGTTTTAAACTTTTCTCTCACACTAATTCGTTGCGATTTATTAAGCAAAACAGGACCGCGCTCTGACTTGCTATACGTGTTTACAATTTACGTTTCATTGTTTATGTGTTTTTTTACCATTCGACCAATTATTAGAATAATTTATTCACTTACTGTAGGGCGAACAAATAGAGTTTCAGGCGAACTCATTATTTTACCGGCAGGACCCGGTGCACCCTGGGTTTAAAAAAAATAAAATAAGGTAAAATTATTTTTTGACTTAAAATATATCATAACGATATCACAAAATAAAAGCGTAAAATATTCCGACACACAAATCAATTTTTCAACAAAAGATTAATGTTTGCTAGAAAAATTACACTTTGATTAGCGCAGTAAAAACGTTAGTTTTTATTTCTTTAATGTGTTGCACACTGAAACCTCTAAACAATAGTATCATTTAATTTCAATTTTCGTGCAAATTGAGCTTCTGTTGTTTAACATTTTGGATCAAATATCTTTGAAAAATAAAAATTACCTTTTTCTCGTAGATAATTGTTATAAATTAAATATTGCAATTTTCTGCAAGTTTGAAAAGAATACCTGATCTTGTGGGCGTCTGGTAACAATTTCACTGCTAAATGATCTTCTTCTAGTGAACATAATTGATAAACGTTTTTTGAAAATTATCAACTTATAATTTTCTCCTAAATTAATTTTAATAGACATTTTTTTATACATTTTAAAATTATCACCAAATCTGAAGACTTTCTTATTTCAATTTTTTTGCAAATTGATTTTCCCTGTTAAGCATCATAGAGTTAGTTTTCGGTAAAAAATTAAAAATATTTTTTGTGGCAAACAATCAGTTTTATTAAAATGTGTAACTTTACTGTAAGTTTAAAATAATAACCTAAACTGGAAACAATATGGTTTCAATTCTACAGAAAACTGAATTTCCGCTGTTGAACATTATGAACAAAATTCTTTTGAAAATTAAAAATTTTTTTTTTTTTCAGATAATTTCTATAAATGAGATATGTAGACTTCCTTCAAATTTAAAATTATCGCCTAACCTAATGGCCGTCTGGCAAAAATTTTCCTGCCAACTGAGCCTCTCCTGGTGAAAATTATAAAAAACATTTCTTTTGAAATTATTTTTATATATTTTTCTACTAAATGATTACTTTTAAGGAACAATATATTTTTTGCTAAATTTTAAAATAATTACCTAATCTGAGGACTTTCTGTTTTCAATTTTACTGCAAATTCATTTTCTCCTGCTTATTTGTACTGAGTATTTTTTTTGAACAAGTAACAATATCTTTTTGTTGCAGACAAACAGGTTTAATAAAATTTGCAAATTTTTAAGTTCAAAATAATCACCTAACCTTAGGACCATCTGGTCCTGGCTTTCCTGGCAATCCAGGTTCTCCTGGTGCACCGTCATGTCCAATTGGACCCTGAAATAAATGAGAATTGTCAAAATTACATCGAATCCTGTGTTTACAGATAAAAAGTAACTATTTTTTACGTAAAGATAATGATATTATTGTTTAATAAATATTGTGCAATATTAATAAGTTTAATTGTTCAGACAAGATGTGTTACAATAAGTATGTTACTTGAGGAAATTCGTTTATGAAAACCAGCATGAAATTAAGATACTTTAAAAATTCAGACTATTTATGCTTCTTGTGGCGAAGAGAAAAATATTTAAAATTAGGAAATGTTTTTTCTCATATTTTTTAATTTTGAATCTATAAATTAATACGTTTATATTCCTCATTGTTTTCTGGTATTTGGTGATGTTAAGTTCTGTAAATTCGTGGAAAAATTATTCGGTTATTTAATCTTGTCAACGAACGATTTTGTCGTGATGCTGTTAAATGGAAAACCTGTCTTTACAGGAATAAACATTTGCAAAAGAAAACTTTACAATAAATTAAGGCGGAAAAAGGAGATAGAGAGATATTAAATTCAGGTAAAAAAATGTAAGATTCCAGTTCTCTCTCTCTCTATTTCCCTCACTCTCTATCTAACCCTCTCTTCTTCTTTTGATTAGACATTTTCATTTCCGATGAAAGAATTATCTTATACTTACCCAAAAATTTTCTTCATATTTATTCTCTGATATTTGGATTGACATACCGGCCATCCTTTTAAAAATCCACGGTCCTTATTTTAATACCACACACAATAAAAAATTTCCAACAAACACAGAATCTTAAGTTTACCTATGTACATGGTGTGTGGTAATATATATATTTATAATGTGTTAAGATAATAACTAGATGGCTTTATTGAACCTTTGAATTAATTTAATGAAAATTAATAAGTTAAACGTGCAAAAAAATTAATTTTTTTAAAATTAACTTACCTGCTGTCCGTCGGCGCCTCGTGGTCCTTGCGCGCCTATGTCTCCTTTCTCGCCTTTCTGGCCTATTGGACCCTAAAATGAGTTTATGATAATTTTAAAACAAAGAATATTTCCTAGATTTTGCATTAGATGCAGTTAATGTGCATTTTGTTCTGCTGCTGATAAACATAATTTATGAAAAGTAGCGTTAACAATGGATAACCTAATTTTATGAATTCTTGTGGAATTCGAGCCTTAATAAAATTCATGGTACCCTTTCCATGTGCAAAAATTATTTACGATTGAAAAGGAATCATGTTCTGGATTATCATTTCTGGATGTCAAATTAATTGGGAATTGTAAAAAATAGATGGAGACGCTTATAGGAAGAAAACTTGCTCAAGTAACTCTCCTAATTTCGAGTCAAATCAATCTAGGAGGATCAAAATCGATATTATAAAATAAAAAAAATTGCAAGCCTGCGACTAATAGATACAAAAGCCAACCCTAAATATACCAAGTATATCAATCATGTTAAGGGCAACAACAATATGGTTACCTAGTTGTTACACTGTACCACCACTATGGTTGCCGAGTAGGTATATGGTACCAACACAATGGATTTCTAAATATGCTAAATTTCACAAAAAGTGGGAATGCCAACCACTTTTGAACACATGTCAATCCACCAAATCCATTCAATCTGGTCTTGATTGATATTAGTTAACATATTTTGCGGTAATGATAGCATTATTCAATTAAATATATAATAGTTATGTATTGTATGTTGCGTAGGAATAGCATATATGCAATTGAGTATTAGTTTCCGCGCACCCAGTAACAAATTAGTTTAAATATGACCAGAAGGATAAAAAAAAGGTTTAATCTCATGTACATATTCGTTTCGGGCTTATTGGCGACGCATCAGTAGGTGCCAACCCTCTTAAGTAGTTCGAAGGAAAATACTGGATAGTGCTTGGCGAGGGCTTAATAAGGACGAAATCGATCTAATCCATGAATTTGTATTAGACATTACGTACCGAGTAAAAAATTAATTTAAACAGGTCTAGAAAGATGTCCTAAAGTCAGCGTGAACGAAATATATCATCTCATGTACACATGTTTTTCGTGCTTACTCATCAGAACGAGCCGATATTCCGCCCTAAATCTACTACAAATTCGGCTAAGAATTATGGGACATATGGAGGGCACAATCCTCTATACGAATTTTTATTTAAGCAATAATCGTGTTAACTACATAAAAAGTCGTTGACAATATATATATATATATATATATATATATATATATATATATATATATACAGAGCATGTAAAGGGTACCAACACAATAGAGTTCTTGATAAGCTGAATCCTAACAAAATTAAGAGTTTCTACATATGAACACCTGTTACTTTAACAGATTCATACATTCTGGCCTTGCTCGATATCAACTGACGCATTTCTCATTAATCGTAACATTAATTAATTATACGCATTCAAGAGCTAACTCGCAATTGACCACATACAATCGTACGAGGCTATTAAAACAGAAAATCAGACTTATTCGTATTCGCTTAATTAAATGAAAATCAAAATGAATTTAACTGAAACATTGTTATTTCTGTAGTACTATTGAAATATACTAGGCAGAATCCACAATAACTTTTAAATTTTAAGTATTCTCTTTTCCTAAAACTTATACTCTGCAGTATTCAAATGTAACGAACATTGTAAATAATATATTTGTATTTATAAATATATCCATACACCTCTATATATATATATATATATTCGTTGATACTATAGAAGTAAGAATGTAATGGATATTTATTTTGAATAAATTTTTTTTCTATTCACCCTAAAAAAATATCATTTCTTGAATTAACCAATTTTTTATAACTAAACTTCAAAGATTTTGAAACTATCAGTGTGCAGTGTTACTCAAATAAATGTCGGTAAAAAATTAATTCTTGTTCTTAATGCTGTCAATCAGGACTGTTGTTGGTTAAACCTTGAAAAAATTATTCACTAGCATTTGCGTAATTCAAATTTATTTGGTATTTTTAGATATTTCCGGTGAATAATTGTAGAAAAATAAATTCAACGAGCAGATATGTTGTACGACAGTTTAAAGACAATGAGATTTGTATTTATATCAACCTCGCAAACTTGATTTAAATAATAATTATCTCCACCTGCGCAATCAATGACCGTTTAATTGCATTACCTATATTTAAGTGGTGAGAGCTGCAAAAACGTTAATTTTCGAGACTGAAATGAAATTTTGCTGCCAGCATTTCCAAACCGCCAAAATAAATTTAAAACTACTGCAGATGAGATGCACATATCTAATTTTGCTTTCTTATATAAGCAATGCGCTTTGATCCTCGCTAGTGAGTTCGATGTCGTGCTCCGATGATCATCATGGGAGGTTAAAACGTGGCCCCAGTTTATTTGAAAATCATGTACGAACTCCTTTTGTCTATTCAGCTGACAATTAATGATTTTGTGCACAATACCTTACGCGGCGTGAAACTGTTTACGTATTTTTGAAAATAAAATGGCCTATTTTGGTTGTGCTGTTGAAATCTGTTTAAAACTAAATTTAAGCTTCAAAACACGATTTGTTTCTCATATCACTGATTTCTACGGTCTAACATTATAAGACATTTTTTTTGTTACAATGGAGATATACATATATACATATATACATATATACATATATATATATATATATATATATATATATATATATATATATATATATAGTTGTCTTAAAGCCCAGAACTGTATGTAATCTCCGGGTCCAGTACAGTTCGAGACATCCTGTTTTGCTCGAGTTAGATATGCACATAATTTCTATTATACATCAATTTAAAAAGTCATTGATTGCGCAAGCGGTGATAATAATTATTTAAATAAAGTTTGCGTACTTGATATAAACACCAATCACATTGAATCTAGCCAGTCGCACAACGTAGAAAAATAACCGTCAGTCACAATTTCATCATCAGAGCATGCTGGCAAAATGACGATGGAGGATGAAATTGCAATGGATATATAAGAAAAGCAAAATTAGAAATTTTTGACAGTTCGAACTAAGCCTCATATAATTTACAATAGGCAATTCATCAGTCGATTGATTTCGTCCTTATTAAGTACCCTTTATGCCTTGCCCGAATGCTAACTTAGACATAATGGTGTTGTGGAGCGGTTTACTTTGCCTCGTTTCTGTGAGTTATCCTGATAAATTTACTTATAGTAGCTATGTATTCCTTCTCTCTGTCTCTCTCTCTCTTTATAGAATGTATAGATTAAACTGAAAAGACATAATGAAATCCAGCTTTTTTTGTCACATACGTAGAGAAAATTTCCTACATGCAATAGCCAATAGAGCGAACACCTGGTCAGAACTCAATCCATCTATACATGAGTAATCAGATCTTAGACATCACCCTTTAGTTTGATAATAATGACCCCTGCCCGAGCACAGACACGCACACAGACGAATGCACTCACAAATTACTCAGCAATATACCAACAACAATAGGGACAAAATTGAAAATCAGACTAGTGTTCATCTATTTAAAAAATTAAAATTCATTATGTACATGAATTAAATACTGTAATGTGTTATTGCTTATTACCGAAATAAAACGCCTAAAATCCACTTTGTTACCAAATTTGTATTCTCTTATTAATGAAAAATATACTGCGTAACATTCCAAGGCAATGGACATGATAAATATATGAAAAAGAAATAAATTTAGCAATTTAATAATATTGATCAATGAAAATCACTTTTACTAGTATTTGCAGTCAAATTATTCTGGTTTCGATGCTGCTTTCTTTCGTTTACCTGAATTACTGCTAATTCTAACTTAACTATTCACATCTGCATATCACACCTTTTCTGTCTTTGAAGTGTTGCAACGCGGACTTCTTCATTCTCAAAAAACAACGTGCAGTGTAAACGCTCTTATTTGTAATGTTTCAGTAAATGCTAGGTATGTCACTTTTGAAAAGTTTCTGTTAACTATGGAACATTTTTAGTGATTTTTCTATTATACCTAGTCTGACTTCACGTTTAAGCAAAGATTGAGCCAATCAATTGCAACAGCTTTGAAATTCAGACGCATATTTCCATACTTCACATTGTGAAAAAAACCATTCTGATTTCATATATGTTAAAAAGTTATTCTCAATTATGATTTTTTAAAGCAACAATTATTGCGAAAAGCGATTTCGCTATATCTTCTCAACTCAGTTTATTATAGAGATAAAACACTGAGCTTAATTTTTAGACAGAAAAATTCTCAGAATAAATAGTACAGACAGTTTCGTTTTGGAAGTTTAAATATGAAAATTAACAAAACACAGTTTCCATGGGGCTTGGAAACCCCTCTAGTAATGCCAGTGCACGAAAAAAATGATTTTATTTGTACAGGTCTTCGCTAATTATATTTATTGAAAAAGCTTCAAAATAGGGAAGAATGCTCACTAAAATTGAAAGCAATTCGTAAAAATATTATATTTTGTTTAAAACAAGATATTTTTAACATAGAATTATGTGCAGAATAATATAACTGACTGGAAAATGATTAAAAATCTGCTTTCGTTAATATAGGATTGTCTTTGCCAGGAACGAAGCCTTTTCTGTAAGCAAGAGCCTCAATTTGAAAACGTCAGTTTTTTCTACAGGAAATAAATAACAAGCCTATTCGGATCGGATGGCCTGTTGTAAAGAGAATGCTTCAGCTTTTCATTGGTTGCTTTCCATGTTTTAAGATTGAAAAATATTTGGCAACTTCATCTTTGCAAACTGACAAAGCTCATTCAAAACATCTGATAGCTAAAGCAAATGGATTTGAATAGCAATTACCTTACCGTCAGACTGTTCTGCAAATGGATACTCAAGGTGATAAAGCTTTTCTCAGCAGCAAGATAAGCCTGATAGTTTTCGCCTGTTAGTATAAGATCTCTGGAAATGTTCAGTTGTGCAACATTGTTTGTAGAAAACTCCGCACTCAAGTCCCTGAGTTACTTTACATTTAAGTTTAAAATAACTTTATGTTTCCGACAATTCTTGCATGATATTTAGTTTTCAAATACGTAAAATATATATTTTTAGCTATGAATTTAGTAGACACGATATATAGTGTACATAAAACCCTTGCTCCATCTTATGAACTGATGTGCTGTCGAAATAAATAAAAAGAATTAGTTTTGTTTTAATAGAAACAACGGTCCGCATAGGTATTATGTAAAATATATTAGACCCTACAGATCTCGAAAAAAGCCAATTTACGTCGTATATATATATATATATATATATATATATAATTTATTTATTTCCACGAAATGCGACTGAACCATTTATAATTTACTTAGAAGAAAATCTTGCTTTTGTCGGTAATTTACAGCTTTCTTGATTTCTCCATATTTTAAACATTCTTACCATTGGTCCTTGTGGTCCTCTGGAACCCTGTCGACCTTGCTGTCCAGGCAGACCTGCATCACCTGGCGGTCCCATAAGTCCTTGATTTCCCTGTGGTCCAGGGTCGCCTTGTGGACCTGGAGATCCTAAAAATCCAGGTAATCCTCGAGGTCCTTCCACTCCTGGGTCCCCAGATGGCCCTCGCTCCCCTATGAAGCCTTCTTTGCCTTTGAAACCCTCCAGCCCTTGCTCACCCTTTACACCTTGTGCTCCACGTATTCCTTGTTGACCTTGATTTCCTCGATCTCCTATCAAGCCTTTGGCGCCCATTGAGCCAATCTGACCTTTGATACCAGAAGGTCCAGGATTTCCTTGCGGTCCGGGCTCTCCATCCGCGCCCATTGGACCCGGTTCACCAGGTCCACCGACATCTCCTGGTGGGCCATCACGACCAGGAGTACCTGGAGGTCCTCTTTCACCTACCGGTCCAGGATTACCCATGGGTCCCTTTTTAGAGAAGAAATTATTCCAATTATTCAGAAATGCAATTAATGTTGGACAAAAGCGTATTGTAGATAATTTAGCTCTACAGAAATGTTAGACTTATGATTTTAGTAATTAAAATCTAGACTATGGCTATTCAGATGCCACTACGCTTTCCAAAGTCCTGATGAATGTTTCGTACTCATGAATTTGAACAACATCAAGAGTTTATTGATTCTATTAAAGACATTATTTATACAGATTTATATTTATTTTTATATGAAAAGAATGAATAAAAATCCGCAATGTAGGTGACGAAATTTAAATAGCATAAGCGTAACAAAGCACAGTTTCGTATAGAACTATTTTGTTAGGTTATATTTCTTCTAGTTGAGCTTTATAGACTAATATATATATATATATATATATATATATAGTTGTGTGTGTGAGAGAGAGAGAGTAATTCATCCATAGCAAAACATAGATCAGTTTGGTATATATATATATATATATATATATCGAATATATTAGGTGACAATATTGGAAATACTTTAAATCACAAGAACTCAAGTAAATCATGAAAATACAACCAACAACTTTTTCAATTTTAATTGTGGCATGAATTGTTTAAAATATCTCGTTCCTATTTCAATTATAAAATGTTCATTTAAGCTGAGCAAACGCATTTTTAGTTCACAATTTCAACGAACTAATATCCCTATTCGTAACAATTGAAAATACTTTTAAGTTCATCTGTCCAAAATAACTTTCCACTATCTTTGACGTTTCAAATCTTTTAATTGTCTTAGTAAAAACGAATTTATCTGTCCCACCTTCGCTTAATTGCATAAAGAATTTGGTTATTGTCATTCGATTTGGCTGAGTCTGTGGAAAATACTTTAATAATTATGTTATATGTTAGACCGTGCGCAAATTAACGGAATGTCTGTTTTCAATTTCATTGATCACAGAAGAATTGTGCACTTTGTACTTCAGCTGTATTTAATTATTGATTTTTTTTAATTTACCGTTTTAGGCAAACAAGTTTACTGCAGTACTTATAATAGAATACGTTACTTTGATGAAATCGGAACATAGATTAGATTATATGCAAAACGGTAACACGTCTGTAATAAATTTTGTCAAAATATCACGCTCAACTTACGTTTTCACCAGGTTTTCCAAGTCCACCTGGAGCACCGGGTGACCCAATGTTCCCAGGATTTCCATGCGGACCAACTGGACCGTCTGGACCAACAGGTCCTGGGGCCCCCTTCATAAAAAGACAAATAGAGAAGAATAAAATCTTAACAAAATGTTGGTCTCTGCAAGATATGAATATTATTTAGTATAACATCACCGCAAACAAAACACATGTCAAGTTTGGATTTCAAAAGATTATTATCTTAAAAATTTTATTTGATTATTTGTGCTAAATTCAAATAAAATAAGTTAATAATACTAGATTTATATTAAGTTATTTGGAATAAAAACATCTTTTTTAAATTAGTTTGATGTCAATTTTTTCCCATTAATACGATGTACATGTACATTCCAACTTCTTTAACACATGGAAAATTGTTCAAATGATGTGCAAACGCATGTACCGTTGGCCCGTCGCTTCCACGTTCACCTTTTGGACCCCGATCACCTGGCTGACCAACTGGCCCTTCAGTTCCAATTGGACCAGCTTCACCTTTTTCACCTCGTTCACCTTTAGCACCTGGAGCTCCATTACGTCCAGGTGGACCGATACGTCCTTCAATACCCTGAGGGCCTTGCAGTCCAGGTTTGCCAATTTGGCCTTCGATTCCTGTATCACCAATATCTCCTGGTTTTCCGCGATCACCTTGGCGTCCAGGTTTACCCGAGCTACCCTTTTTGCCTGGTGGACCAGCCATACCTTTTATACCTTCATTTCCCATCGGCCCAAGAACTCCTACCGGTCCATCTTCACCTTTTGCTCCTTTCAGTCCAACAGGTCCAGCTGGGCCGGGTTCTCCGGGAGCTCCAATATCACCTCGTGGGCCTTGTAGTCCAACATCACCACGCATACCTTTATCACCAACATTGCCTAAATCGCCACCGATACCTTTTCGACCAATGTCTCCGCGAGGCCCTTGTGCACCTTCTGCGCCATTATCACCTCGAAGGCCAGTAATGCCTTGCGGTCCAGGGTCTCCACGATCACCTTCCTCTCCTGTGGCACCTTTTGGTCCCCTAGGTCCACTTGGACCAGGATCTCCGATCGGTCCTTGAACTCCCATCGCTCCACTTTCTCCTTGGTCTCCTTTTTCACCACGTTGGCCTTGAGGACCTGCTGGTCCTAGTGGACCTGGTGATCCTTTTTGCCCCGGTTTTCCGGTTGGACCCCGAGGTCCATGAGATCCCACAACGCCACGCTCTCCCTATTAAATTATTTAAAAGCATATTAGTTTACGTATTATTACAATATATTTAAAAATAATTATAACTAATATGAAAGAAAATTAAACTCATTTAAATTTTTGGTCTGCCTCAGTTTTTCTCAGAACATGACAAAATCTTTAGGACAAGGATAAAATCGGTGTCTAAATATAAATGTTTTCGAATGATAGAGTTGTTTTGTTCGAATCCTGTATTATTTTAAATGGAATAGAGTTCCGTGGAATGTTAGCTGTACATGTTCTACGAAATCAAAATCATACTAATTCTATTCTGTTTTTTGTTTCTTGTTGTTGGATTGGATTTCTACACGCAGAACTATAAAAATCATTACTTACTCAATAAGTTATTGCATATTCGAGTCCTGTCCGCGGCAAATTCGGGCCAGTACATGATGAGTTCCCAATAGGGACGAAACCGGTCTACTTGATGAATTGCCTTTTCTACACTATACAATTCTTAGTTTATACTGGCATATGTAAGTAATTAATGGGTCAGGTTTTTAATATTAATACCGCAACCTTGATTATAATAATAGTTATTGCATATTTCTTTTAGTATTTAGTACTTCAATACGACGACGATAAAACTGACCACTAAAGAATAAGTTTTATACATTTGAATCATAAAAATCCACACGGATACATTATTCTTATAAATATGGTCATATTTAAAATAATCTTCAAAATAATTTATCTTTACTGAATATTTGAGCTATTTAAACATTTAGCTGCTTTAAAATCAATGCATGATTAGTTTAAACCTCATTTTATGCAACAGGAAATTTACCTATAAATTTTCCAATTTTGTAGCTATTTTTCGCTGACTATTTGGCTGAAGACTTTCAGCCAGATAATTGACTGTCTTTTGTTGTAATATTTCAGCGTATCTATGCGTGAGCATTTTTAACGTCTGAAACAAATGTTCTCAGACAATGGAGAAACTGATATTATTGTTTCCAAACCGATAGAATCTAAACAATTAAATTGTGTGCAATTTCATAAACTAAAATTCCATTCTTTCCTATGATATTTTAGTGCGAATTCCCTTTACACCGAAATGTTTACGTATACTCAAATAATAATAATAATAATAATAATAATAATAATATTATTAATAATAATAATAATATTATTATTATTATTATTATTATTATACCTTATTTAAGACGGTAAAAAACAACTGAGATCAGATTTTTGAACTGGCCTGTGATGTAAACACGAATACAAATTGCTTACGACGTAGTAAATACCACTGATTTTTTGGCGTATTATATATTCAAACAAATAGACATGTATTACTCTACTTTTTGACTTTTAATCGTACATTAGCTTGTTCATTGTCAAAACCATCAAAACCTCTCACGTATTTATTGCTAAATAACTTTTTGTTCAGTAGAATTTAATGTATATAATAATTTCGATCGCTCTGGGAATTCTTAAAAATAAATTTCAGGTGTTCCTGCTGATGCAACTTTAAACATTGACTAATTGATTCGTTACAGTACAACTCTCGCATTCACGTATCTTATGGTAGGCCACTCAGTGTATTTATATTTCAACACGTTGAATACCTATTGTAAAGACTCCTTTCGTGGCTAAATGAACAAAACTTCAATACATGAATCTAATACGTGCGAAAATGAATTAAATAACATCAAAGAGATGTAACCAATAACAATTGGAAATGACATCATTCATTAAAATAATTATTTAAAACTAAGACTCATATTATTCAGACGATGATTTATTATACAGACGAAGAGTGTGTTACGACATGAATCTGCGTGTGCCGTTATCTTTTTGTGAGCAACATTTTGAAAACTAAGTTTATTATTTCGTCAGATTCAAGGTAAAGTTATTAAGCTTGGAATTTATTTGCAAAGGCTTTGCAGTAAGTGAATTGATCTAATATTTATGATTAACTTTCTTAAAACATTAGATGATTTCTCAATGGAATAAATAATTAGCTCAAATTTAACCTTTTGAGAAATTTGTGTGCTCCAAAGGAAACTGCAGTATTTCAATTTCATTTATTACGAAATTATTGTAAATTGTTTAGCGTAGACTGCAATTCATTAAATTTCGCTGGAAGAACCCTATTTTGAGGATTTCATCATTAGCTTACTAAGCACAAGCTTTCATCGGGTGCTCATATTTCAGACAAGCTCTAGGCTATAAGCCAAAGTTAGTGTCTAGAATTGTAAGTTTAATCTGATAATTGGCTGACAAAACCTATTGTAAACTTATTGTTGAAATTCATAGGACGAATACATGAAACAGTCATGCTTTCATAGACAATCAACTTACTGATAATTTAAATATTAATTGATTTCGCGGGTGGTGACAACAATTCTTCAAATTAATTTGTGAGCTTGAAGTAAACACCAACCCCATTTTATTTAACCAGTTGTCGGACAGCAATTATGTAATATATGTTGCGCGCATAGTAACAAATTAGTTCAATTATGACCAGAAAGGTAAACCAAAGACAGCATGAACGAAAAGTATATTCTCGCGTACATTCGTTTCGTGCTTACTGGCGATTCATCAGTAGGAGCCGGTATTACGCCTTTTACCCTATATAAATGGGTGAGGAATGTGGAAAAATAGGAGGGTACAATCTCCTAGACGAATCTGTAACCCTGCAGAAGTGAAGCTAACATCATGTAAAGTCTCGGCAATGCAACATCGACGCTAACACACTCTGTATAATATATTTACCGACCTGTAAATGATACCAACACTATGGCTATTGTGTTAGTAACCGATACCAACATTATTGTACCGAAAATGTCATGTTACTAACACTATCGTTGCTGAGGCGGTACATGGTGCCAACACTATGGATTTCAATGTATGCCATAGTTCACCAATTATTTCTGAACACCTGTTACTTCAGTAAATTCACACACTCTGGCCTTGGTCGTTCGTAACTGCATTTAAATTTTGCGGCCGACATTTCCAGTCAAGTATAATTTATGCAAGGCTATTAGAGGTAAGAGCCGCATATCTTTTTTTTTCTTTCCATATATATGCAAAGCAAATCGATCCTCGTTAGTCAGTTGTCTGCTGTACTCTGATGATGATCATGGAAGATCGAAACACGTCAGTGCGAGCGACAGGCGGTAGTTTTGCTATGTTGTTCTACGACTAGTTAAATAAAATTGGATTGGTGTTTAACTCAAGCTCGAAAACTTGATTTAAATAATTACTGATAAGTTTCCTAACAATCAGGTATCCATGGTTAAGTAGATTGATTGTATTTTAAAACTGAAATATTTCGAATTAGGAGTGCTATAATCAACTAGCGAGTTTATAAGTTAATTTTCGTCATCTATTTCGTCAGCTATTCGAAAAGCTTGTTGTCTATTCCTTAACTTTAGCTTGGAAATTCGCCATTTAATGTTATTATAAGCTGACATCAATGTTGTCTTTAACGAGTCTCTAACTCTTTTTTATTCAAAAACAAAGGAGATACGTGTAAGTATGTATTAGGTGTTGCGAACCTAGTAACGAATTAGTTCAGTTGTGACCAGAAGGATAAACCAAAGGCAGCATGAACGGAAAGTATAATCTCATGCACATTCGTTTCGTGCTTACTACCGACTCATTAGTAGGAGCCGGTATTATGCCCTGTAACCACTATATATTTGTGTGAGGAATGTGGGATAATAGGACAGTACAATCTCCTAGACGAATGTATAAACCTGAAGTAGATTAGCTAACATCGTATAGTTTCAACAATGCGACTTCAACGCTAACTCACACTATATAATATATATACCGAGTCTGTAAAGGATACTAACACTATGACCATTGTGTTAGTAACCGATACCAACATTATAGTACCGAAAAGGTACATATCAATGTATGCTATAGTAAAACGAAATTGAGAATTAAAACTATTTCTGAACACCTGTTACTCCAGTAAATCCATACACTCTGGCCTTGATAGATATCAGTTATCACATTTCGCGGTAATCATGACATCATTAAATTCATTATATATAACAAATAAATACTGCTTTTTGCGGAGAAATAATATATATTAAATTATGTATTAGGTGTTGCGAACCTAGTAACAAATTAGTTCAGTTGTGACGTAATACCGCTCCTACTGATGAGTCGCCAGTAAGCACGTAACGAATGTGCACGAGATTATACTTTCCGTTCATGCTGTCTTTGGTTTATCCTTTGGGTCACAACTGACCTAATTTGTTACTAGGTTCGCAACACCGAGCTTGAAGTAAACACCAATCCCATTGTATTTAACCAGTCGTCGAACAACATAACAAAACTACCGCCAGCCGCAACGCACTGACGCCTTTCGACCTTCCTTCATCATCATCAGAGTACGACGGCAAACTGACTATCGAGGATCAAACCGCATTGAATATATAAGGAAATCAAATTTAGATATGCGGGTCTCACCTCTAGCAGTCTCGCATACATTAAACTTGACTGGAAATGTCGGCTGCACAATTTCTCTGCAATCACGAACATAAACTGTTTGTCGCTTTGGCCACATATACATATATAGGCAATACAATTTAACAATAATTGTTTGCGCGGGTGGTGGTAACAATTCTTTCAATCAAGTTTGCGAGCTTGAAGTAAACACCAATCCCATTGTATTTAACCAGTCGTCGAACAACATAACAAAACTACCGCCAGCCGCAACGCACTGACGCGTTTCGACCTTCCATGATCATCATCAGAGTACGACGGCAAACTGACTATCGAGGATCAAACCGCATTGAATATATATGGAAATCAAATTTAGATATGCGGCTCTCACCTCTAGCAGTCTCGCATACATTAAACTTGACTGGAAATGTCGGCTGCACAATTTCTATGCAGTCACGAACATTAACTGTTTGCAGCTTTCGCCACATATACATATATAGGCAATACAATTTAACAATAATTGATTGTGCGCGTGGTGGTAACAATTCTTTAAATCAAGTTCGCGAGCTTGAAGTAAACACCAATCCCATTGTATTTAACCAGTCATCGAACAACATAACAAAACTACCGCCAGCCGCAACGCACTGACGCGTTTCGACCTTCCATGATCATCATCAGAGTACGACGGCAAACTGACTATCGAGGATCAAACCGCATTGAATATATATGGAAATCAAATTTAGATATGCGGCTCTCACCTCTAGCAGTCTTGCTATATATATATATTATATATATATATATATATATATATATATATATTCATGTTTGATCCTCGACAGTCATTTTGCCGTCGTAATCTAATCATGATCAAGGAAGGTCGAAACGCGTCAGTGCGTTGCGGCTGGCGGTAGTTTTGTTATGTTGTTCGACGACTGGTTAAATACAATGGGATTGGTGTTTACTTCAAGCTCGCACACTTGATTTAAAGAATTGTTACCACCATCCGCGCAAACAATTATTGTTAAATTGTATTGCCTATATATGTATATGTGGCGAAAGCTACAAACAGTTTATGTTCGTGACTGCATAGAAATTGTGCAGCCGACATTTCCAGTCAAGTTCAATGTATGCAAGACTGCTAGAGGTGAGAGCCGCATATCTAAATTTGATTTCCATATATATTCAATGCGGTTTGATCCTCGATAGTCAGTTTGCCGTCGTACTCTGATGATGATCATGGAAGGTCGAAACGCGTCAGTGCGTTGCGGCTGGCGGTAGTTTTGTTATGTTGTTCGACGACTGGTTAAATACAATGGGATTGGTGTTTACTTCAAGCTCGCAAACTTGATTCAAAGAATTGTTACCACCACCCGCGCAAACAATTATTGTTAAAAAGTATTTTTAATGAATCGTTATGTTTTTGTCCATCAGAAAGCAGTAAGGTACTTATTTTCTCACAATCCTGAATATAAAAATTCAGATGATAAAGCTAAACTTTCTTACTTCATTAGGCTAGTTCAAAAGTATAATATTAATAAATATAAACAAGATATAGCTAATGATGCAAGTGCCCATCAGTCATTGCAAGTGATTCAAATGAAAACACCATCTAACTGGACTAACATATGGTAAATCAATAAAGACAAAATCAACTGATTTTAAACGATTTTTTCAAAATATCAAGAATAATTTCAATATTTCAGTTAAACTATACACAATAGTGCATAATCATAATTCAAATACTTAATTCATTATCAAAAATACTATGAATAGAAAGGTAGTGCTTTATTACCGAAGCGCCTGGATCACCAATCTGACCCGGCTCACCGGCTGGTCCTGGATCTCCTGGTTTTCCTGGGCTTCCTGGAGCACCTTCGGCTCCGACTCGTCCTTCTGGTCCACTTGGACCCTTTTTACCTGTAGGACCGCGAGATCCCTTTTCTCCGGGCATACCAAATGCTCCAGGACTTCCTGGTTCACCGCGAGGTCCTCGTTCTCCTCGTTGTCCTCGCGGGCCTTCAGGACCAGGTTCTCCAGTTCGGCCCATTCCACCTTGTGGTCCGCGAAGTCCGTTTGGTCCAATTTGACCAGGTGGTCCAGGAATACCGGGAATTCCGGCTGCTCCAGGAGCACCAATGGTACCAATGGGACCCTGAAATTTATAAATATGATAGGTAAATATAAAATAATAATAGTTGTCGCATGCATGCTGTTGTAAATAGCGCAACACAGACGATTGTCAATAGGTTGGCTGTTTAGAGGAATCGATTTCGTCTTCATAAAACAACCAGTAAATATGGTTAAGTTACATTATATTTTCTAATCAATTGCAAATTTTAAAATCGATAACTTTAGATTGATTTATTTCAATTCCAATTAAAATGCCAAAGGAGGTCGATTTTCGTCGGAATTAGTCTAACCTATATACTCATTTTTGAACACAATGTAAAGCTCGCATTATTTTTGCTCCCTAAAATATTAATATATCATATTTAAGAACACATTTTAAAAGTTTTAGAACATAATGAAGTATGCCGATGTGTATCTATATTGACATCTGCCTGGTCCACATTACAATAACATGATTCTTTAAAAGAAACTGAATCCGTAAATCGCTGAGACTGAATTCTCTGTGCATATTTTTTAATAAAATACTTGGCAGCATTTGGTTATTTGAACGATCATTGTTTGCAAGGGAAGTAAAAAGAATTATTCAAATCAAGGTTGCGTACTGGATTTACACCATTTCCGATAAATTCACACACACGCACACACACACATATATATATATATATATATATATATATAAATATATATATATATATATATATATATATATATAATTTTGTATTACGTGTTGCACACATAGTAATGAATAAGTTCAAATATGACTACAAGGAAAAACCAAAGACAGTTTGAACGGAAAGAATAATTTTGTACACATTCGTTTCGTGCTTACTGGCGACTCATCATTAGGAGCCGGTATTACGCCCTTTACCCACTATATATTCGTGTGAGGAATGTGGGCAAATAGGACGGTACCATCTCCTAGACGAATGTGTAGACCTGCAGTAGTGAAGTCATCGACAATGCGACTTCAAAGCCAACTCAACATATATATATATATATATATATATATATATATATATATATATATATATATATATATATATATATATATACATAACAACACCATTTCCGGTAAGTATGTATTAGGTGTTGCGAACCTAGTAACAAATTAGTTCAGTTGTGACCAGAAGGATAAACCAAAGACAGCATGAACGGAAAGTATAATCTCATGCACATTCGTTTCGTGCTTACTGGCGACTCATCAGTAGGAGCCGGTATTGCGCCCTTCACCCACTATATATTTGGTCAAGAATGTGGGATAATAAGACGGTACAATCTCCTAGACGAATGTGTAAACCTGCAATAGTGAAGCTAACATCGTATAGTCTACGACAATGCGACTTCAACGCTAACTCACACTATATAATATATATGCCGAGTCTGTAAAGGATACTAACACTATGGCTATTGTGTTAGTAACCGATACCAACATTATTGTACCGAAGAGGTACATGGTACTAACACTATGGTTACCGAGTCGGTACATGATACCAACCTGATGGATATCAATTTATGCTTTAGTTCACCGAAATTGAGAATTACAACAATTTCTGAACACCTGTTACTCCAGTAAATCCATACAACCTGGCCTTGATCGATATCAGTTATCACATTTCGCGGTAAGTATGACATCATTCAATTCAATATATGACAGTTAAATACTGTTTGTTGCGGAGAACTAATATATATGCAAGTATGTATTAGGTGTTGCGAACCTAGTAACAAATTATTTCAGTTGTGACTAGAAGGATAAACCAAAGACAGCATGAACGGAAAGTATAATCTCATGGACATTCGTCGCCAGTAAGCACGAAACGAATGTGCATGAGATTATACTTTCCGTTCATGCTGCCTTTGGTTTATCCTTCTGGTCACAACTGAACTAATTTGTTACTAGGTTCGCAACACCTAATACATACTTGCATATATATTAGTTCTTCGCAACAAACAGTATTTAACTGTAATATATTGAATTGAATGATGTCATGCTTACCGCGAAATGTGATAACTGATATCGATCAAGGCCAGGATGTATGGATTTACTGGAGTAACAGGTGTTCAGAAATTGTTGTAATTCTCAATTTCGGTGAACTATAGCATAAATTGATATCCATCAGGTTGGTACCATGTACCGACTCGGAAACCATAGTGTTAGTATCATGTACCTTTTCGGTACAGTAATGTTGGTATCGGTTACTAACACAATAGCCATAGTGTTAGTATCCTTTACAGACTCGGTATATATATTATATAGTGTGAGTTAGCGTTGAAGTCGCATTGTCGTAGACTATACGATGTTAGCTTCACTATTGCAGGTTTACACATTCGTCTAGGAGATTGTACCGTTCTATTATCCCACATTCTTGGCCAAAATATATAGTGGGTGAAGGGCGTAATACCGGCTCCTACTGATGAGTCGCCAGTAAGCACGAAACGAATGTGTATGAGATTATACTTTCCGTTCATGCTTTCTTTGGTTTATCCTTCTGGTCATAACTGAACCAATTTGTTACTAGGTTCGCAACACCTAATACATACTTGCATATATATTAGTTCTCCGCAACAAACAGTATTTAACAATTTCCGGTAACTGTTAACGAATTAAAATACTATCTACGGGGTATTTAGTTGTGCGTACACCGAAAAAAGATTTGCTTTCAGTTGATTTTCAATGAACTGTTGTTCTTGCGACGAATTATCTAACAGATATTAAATATCATTTTTCAGGTCAGATTATTTGAACTGTCATCAGGAAATATAATTCTAAAAATAAAGATAACATTATTTGAAAACGATTTTTTGACTTAATCTCTTAAGGCTTCCACATACCTTTTGTCCAGCGTCACCTGTAGGTCCAGCTTGACCGCGTGTACCGCGTATGCCCTTTAAGAAACGATTAAAATTTATTTATTATAAATCGATTATTGATTAAAAAATTGAATTATTCATTTATTTACATATTCACAGAAACCTCTAGGTTAAAGGAGACCGCTTCGATAAAAAAATTCTTCTGAAATGCGAAATTTTGAAAAAAATATATACTTTTTTGCTACGAAGCCGACCAAATTTTTTGTCGGCGAAAAATAGTTTATGTTTTAAGACAAAAAAATTAATATCTCTTTGAGAACTTAATGGTAGAAGTTGCTTCTAATGAGTTTTGCTAATATTGGATTACTGAAACCGAAAATATTTATGATAGGGACGACCGAAATAAAACGGATTAATATGCAAAGAGTCTGCACAAAATCTAACCGGTAGAGAACGCATCCGTGGATTATTCAATTAGCTATTTCAATACATTGTATCATGCAAATCAAATTTATTCTTTTCGTGTGTACACTGTATAACTTTAAGCTTGCGCAAATAAATACTTGGTCACTCATATCTTTTGTCCAATTGATATGAACAGATCATAGACTTAAACTGATTTATTTACATTGATGATGAAAAATAAGCTATCTTCGTGCATTACGTAAAAAAAACTTTATACGACATTTAAAATCTAAAAGCTTTTGAATTTACATTCAACTATTATACAATTTACATAAACTTTTCAAAATTTAAAAATTACTGGGTTTAAATAAATCAATAAATAAGCGCCATAAAAATCTTTACTATTTCATACTCACTAACAAATTCCATTCCATTCCGTTCTTATCTATTCTATTCTATTCTATTCTATTCTATTCTATTCTCTTCTATTCTCTTCTATTCTATTCTATTCTATTCTATTCTATTCTATTCTATTCTATTCTATTCTATTCTATTCTATTCTATTCTATTCTATTCTATTCTATTCTATTCTATTCTGTTCTATTCTTTTCTATTCTATTCTATTCTATTCTATTCTATTCTATTCTATTCTATTCTATTTTATTCTATTCTATTCTTTTCTATTCTATTCTATTCTATTCTATTCTATTCTATTCTATTCTATTCTATTCTATTCTATTCTATTCTATTCTATTCTATTCTATTCTGTTCTATTCTATTCTATTCTATTCTATTCTATTCTATTCTATTCTATTCTATTC